>BMAO01015143.1:0-82581 GCA_019973975.1 Trichonephila clavata | reverse complement strand
AAAAATTTCGATTCACGATTACATTTAAATGTATTGTAAAAAATTTATTGATTTTTGATATTTAAAAAAAAATTAATAATAAAGAATATATAATATGAACATAGATAGGTTTTTTTTGCCTAAGGAATTTATGTCTATTTAACTGACTATTTCCGGGGGAAAAAAAATTAAAAATCAGAAAAAAACTTTTTCAAGGGGGAAAAAAAATACGGATATAATTTCGGGTTCATGGGTTTCTGGGAACCTCAGACCCTTATCTGGCTAGGAAAAGTTCTGTATAGGTCTTGGTTAAGTTGCATTTTCATGCTGGATAGTATGGAGCTTAGCAATTGGATGAGTGGCGATCAGGCCGGTAGGCGGGGCTTCGAGGCGATGATCTTTTGGCGGCTCGGTTGAAGTAAAAATTAAGACTACTTTTTAAAAATTCTATAAAAAAAAGTTTTGGGAATTTTATTTTTTAAATGAATGGATCTAAAAGAGAAAGGCTTGAAGTTAATTAGTGTAGAATATCGATTTAATAACACGAAAAGTAATTCATACCCAACGATTTAGAAATAATTTTCATAAAAACGCATCAGTTTTAACACTATTTTAAAAAAATCGAAAAAAATAGAAAATATCGTTATTTTACAAAAAAAATTACAGCACTGAAAATTTACGTGGGAAAAATAAACAGAAATGAAAGCTTCTTGTTAGGAATTGTTGAAAAAGATAGAAATTACTTTGAATGATTAAAAATCAGAAAAAAAACCTTTTTTAAGGCAAAAAAAAAAAAAAAAAAATGAAAAGTACATTAAAATAATAGAGGATCATGTTAAAATAAGTATTTATCAGTAAAATTAATTTATGTGGGGAAAAATAAGCAGAAACGAACAAAATGAAATTCGCTAGATTCGAACGTAGACATAAGAAAGAATTAAGATACTTCGCGAAAGCGGCGCGTTTAGCCAATCACGCCACGCAGGTTAGTAAGAGAACAGAAAATAGGCAATAATAATGAATGGTCGGTTCAAATTGAATTGAATTTTTAATTGAGGGGATCCGTAATTTTGAAGCAATTTTTTTCAATCTTCGTATATGTTACGGATAATATTACTGTACACACGGAAAAAAGGTTTTGTGAGGTTACCTTCATAAATGACGAAGTTATTCAATGTGAAGTAAAAATTAAGACTACTTTTTAAAAATTCTATAAAAAAAAAAGTTTTGGGAATTTTATTTTTTAAATGAATGGATCTAAAGAGAAAGGCTTGAAGTTAATTAGTGTAGAATATCGATTTAATAACACGAAAAGTAATTCATACCCAACGATTTAGAAATAATTTTCATAAAACGCATCAGTTTTAACACTATTTTAAAAAATTCGAAAAAAATAGAAAATATCGTTATTTTACAAAAAAAATTACACCGTGTCGTGGCGAAATAAATGATCTTTCCGATTCTGTAATTATTTTTTGTCTAATTTTGACACCGAAAATCGGATGACAATTTTAATATGGTGGAAAACGTAAGATTACCGCTCGGCCGAAACGGAAGGGAAGTTCCGCCAAGTAAGCAACCGACAGGAGTAAAATAATTCGGCGTTTTAAGGTTTTTAATTAATATCTTTTTAACTAATTACAATATCGGAATATAAATAGGCAATACGGCTTCCCCGGAAAATTCCCGATCTTTTGGTACCTTCCGCGACTTTCTGCGTGGTGCTGTTCGTGAGAAGATAGACGCACATAGATAGATACATAGATACATGGATACGTTTGTTTACCTTCGAATTTTACTAGTGTAAGATGATTGAGAATTAGAGTTTCAGTTGTCGAGTTAGTTCTGTTTTTGAGAGATAGTTATCTGTTTGTAGCGTTAGTTAATTTGTTAGCGGATCGTATTGGTTATAAGGTTTTATGGCTATGTTGTTTGAGAGTCAGTATTCGAGTTGCCGATAGTCGATTTTGGTGAATTAGTTATAGTAATGGGAATTAATATTTTTATTGTTGAACAAATTTTTTTTTGTGTCTGGTGTTGATGACATGCGAATCGCTCTGTTCAGTGTACATTTATAGCACTCAAGGATTAGAGTGAAGTGTTTCGTTTTTTTTTTTTTTCTCGCCTTCTATTTTTTTTATATATAGACTTAAAATTCATTTTTATTAATAGCCACAATTTTAATAATCTCGTCTACTTTTAGTATTAATTTTTTTTTTTGTTTCTTAACCTTGGGTTTGCATCCTGATCACATGCATATTCATCGTTTTGTAATAAGGAAAATGCACGCCTAAGTTATACTATTCGTACGCAATTCTCATGGTGAATTTGTCATTCCTTTATGCTATTGATTTTGTTGTACGTTGTATTTCAAATGCATGCTTAATTTAATTAGTACTCAAGGCTCAGGGTGAATTTATGATTCCTTATGCTCATTGACTTTGATGTACGTTGCAATTTCTTATGTAATCATGCCATATTGTTATCATGTCGAATTTCGATGTTAGGTGATGCAATGTTGTGATGATTTTCTGTTTTTTTGCATTATACTCATAAATAATAATAATAACTTATCTAAACTTGTTCTCACAAATTGTTACAATCTCACACTGGAAAATAATTTTTTTTAAATTCCTTAAAATGGTGGATATTTTTTTTTGTGTACATTATTAGCTAATAATTTTCTTCATCATGTCGTTCTGCGATGATCAGTGAGAAGGAGGAGTTGGCATAATTATACAAATATCTGTTTAACTTTCATGCCAGACATCAGAAATGTTGTTTTTACCCATTTTGCTATGCATACATGTCGCGCCAAAATCTGTGTCACAATCAATTTTTTAAGTATTTACTTCTTGTATCTTTATATATATATCACTTGTTTTATTTATATTACATATTAATCACTGTTGTGTTATGTACACAATTATACTGTTACAATGTTTTCGTGCGTGCAATTATTTTGTGTAAATTTTGTGGTAGCCCAGATCTCATCTCAAAATTTGAATTTTATGATTTTTTTTTCTTTACAAGTCGTTCTATTGTACTATATTTGTTTGGCAGAAACGGAGGCAGGGGATGGTCGGTGTGGTATTCAAACGAAAGTCCCTGCCGGTCAAGAAGTTAGTGGGGAGGGAGAAAGGGAAATGGAAAATAATGAGTTCACGTTTTGTGTGTGTAGAACATTTCCGCACTTATTATAATCTCTTTTGGGAGTATTTTTTTCATTAAGGTCGAGCTGGGATGCAACTCACGGACCACAGGAAAGGAAAATTTTCCCCTTCGCCCTGGCGTCAGGATGACAGGCCAGCCACATTCATCAGGTTCGGGAGCTGTCACGATTTACGACCTTCAACACGAGGGAGCAGAGGAGACAAACGTTTAAAGGTTCCTACAATGCCACGAAGTCAATAAGAGAATTCAACAATATGCTACCCATTACGGCGGCTACATTCTTCCAGCGTGGTGTTTTCCATCCCTCTTCAATTCGTCAAACGGCAGGACATAATTGTCGTTATTTCTTCACCTTCACAACAGAAAGGGGAACTTCCGCCTTTTCCTACTGCACTTGGCATTAAAAGGCTCAATCGTCAGGATCAAGGATTCCCCCTCCAGTTTTTTTTTCTTCCTCTCCTGCAGTTGTTTTTCCAAGATTTCATCGTGTCAAGAAGATCCCTTTCCGGCTCGCTGTTGGACTATTACTATTGTCATTTAATCACTCCCATTTCAGTTTTGTATGTCTACTGCAAAATATGTGTTAATTTTTTTCTCTCTTTCCAGGTGTTTGTGAGTCTGAAAGGGGGGAGGAGTGATGGGTGGCTTGGAGGCTGGAAGGCTTAGATGCTGATCGGGTTTGAAGATGGTCCCTAAGACACATGTAATTTGTGTATTCCCCTTGTTTTTTGTTGACAGGATGTTGTCGCATTCCTTAGTTGGGGGGGGGGGTCCCAACGGCCGGTCAGCAAAGTTGAATGGACTCATAATTTGGAAGAGTCGTCGTGAAATTTGTAACTTTGCGCTTGGTTCCTGACCAATGGCTAGGCGGGACCAAAGGCCGTGCGGATGAAAAAGGGGGTAATTTGCCCCCACTTAAAAGGAGGAACCGGGACATTTCTCGGCAGATTTACAGATTTGCAGATTTACAGATTTACAGATTTACAGATTAGCAGAAGACAGATTACCATGATTTCAGATTAAGAGAGTTAAATTTAGGCCGTCCAAGTACCACCCAGTTCCATGCCTCCGTTTCAGATAAGTGAAATGTTGTAGTATTCTTATTCTTAAAATTTTAATAGTTTTATTATTTTAACCTAGAAATGTTTTAAAAGTAATAAACGAATTTGATTTAATTAAATCCGAATTATTCATTTAATCTCATTGTTTTTTAATTGAGTTTTAAAGTACTAACCACTATCATGATGCAGACATTAGTTAAATTAATCGAACCTGCGTAAGTCATAATATGTTAAATTAATGAAGTAATTGTAGCGCTGCATCAGAAATTTGTATGCGCGCAAATTTCTTCAACCTTACCTTGGCGCTCCGAGTCCCCTCATTCATTTGGTCACTTCACTCGTCTGGCTCCTCGTCCTCTCGACAGCGGCCATTATCGCAATTTTCCCCGACTAAACATGGTTGGCGAACCCATGTTCTATGATGATTTGACATTCGCATGTTGCTCACTATCATCCTTCTGAATTTGTCGGTTGAATTTGGCAACACACTGTATACCAACACAATTAGACGGGATTGATAAAAAAACCTTTCATCTTCCCGATTTTTAGCAAAATGTCGCAAGCATATTTTTTACGAGTAGTCGTCTTCACAACGAGATCCACATATAATTTATGACGTTCTAGTTTCTCTATTAAAATGTTGTGAATGTAATTTATTATTTCACTTTTCAAAAACTTTTTAAAAATCTAAAATTTCTGCCTTATAGAAAGCTTTTTTCATTATTTTTCGTACTTCCCCAGAAGAAACTTTTAACTGTCCATCAAAAGTATATATAAATTCTAATATAATATGCGCCGTAAAATCCGGCGTATAACGCGCACCTATACTTTCAAGCTGCATTTAAAAAAATGTTACGTATATTCGCCGTATAACGCGCACCCTCTTTTTTACGAAGAAACCTGAAATATACGTATGCAATGCTCTTATGTTTTGAAGTTCATTTATTCGAGATATTATACTAGGCTTTTGAAAAGATGGTATAGTTCTAGACAAGTCTGGACCGTGACCTTTGGAGGTTCTGGCCTGACAGTATCTGGGGCTCCCCTAAATAATTAAATAAAATTCCATTTTTCCTAAAAAAATATTTTTTGCCGAAAAATTTAAAGTATACGAAACTCTCTTAGGGTTTTTTTATTTCAAAAAATTTAAATATGTTATAAGCAACTAGCTGGTATATCCGTTCTTCGCACGGCTGAATTGAAAAATTAAACAATAGAGATTGAAGGATAAAGAAGTTTTTAATGAGTTAATTTTACGTGAATAGCAAATTAAACAAAAACAAGTAATATAAAAAAAAGTTTAAGTCAATTCCTACTTAGATCAACAACAACAAAAAAATTATTTTATAGTTACTTTTTATTAAATAGTTACAATATAAATATGTATATACATATGACAGAATCACAACATTAAATGGCAATTAATTTTTATTAATTATCATTAAAGTATCGCATTGTCATCCAAAACAATCGTGTATATAAAATTTCAGTTCAACTGTTCAGCTTTAAAACAAGAGGAGAAAAAAATCTTTTAAAATTTTGACCCAAGTCGCTAAAAATAAAGCCAACGTGGCTGTATCTGTAGTTCTTTAAATAATTAATTTCAGTCAATAATTTTAATTAATTATAATTTAATAATCGTATTGTTACCCAAAACAATAATAGTGTATAGAGAATTTCAGCTCAAATGAGCGCTTTAAAATGTGAGAAAAAAACCTTTTCAAGTTTTGACCCAAGTCGCCAAAATGGTCGCTAAGTCGTCAAAAATGATGCCAACACTGCTTTTTTTGTAATTCTTTGAATAATTAGTTTTAATCAATTAATTTTTATTAATTATCAATAAATTACTGTATTGTCATCCAAAATAAACGTGTATGTAAAATTTCAGATCAACTGAGTGCTTTAAAATGCATTTTATTAACGATTGAAAATTTGAACAAGATAAATATATAGAGAGAGTGAGCTAAATATAGTAGAAATTGAAAAAAAAAAGCTTTTTGCATATCTTTCAGCTGCACAAAAACCATATTTGTTAAAATTAAAGTCTGAAGGGCTAATAGTTGATAAAAAGGATTTATTTTTATTTATAACACTCCGTAACTCTCTTGCGGGTCGATTTTTGAAAGCACCTTTCTAAGCTAATCTCTGCTCAGCAAAAGTAATACATTGTTACAAATTTTGCGTAATAAACGCTTAAAATAATGTAAATAATTTATATCTGTATACGTAATATGTTAATATTACTTTTTGTTGTATTTATTTTATGTTGTAATATACGCAAGCAACGCCATTCCTTACATTATAATGGCGATCCAATGGAAACATAGCGAAATGTTGGCGATAGAGCCAAGTTGGCATCATTTTTGGCAACCACGTCGGCAACTTAGCGATTTATTGAGCGGTCCAGAAGTTGTTATGCTGTAGTTCCACCTGGTGAGGAGCTGCAGCAAAAAGGATAGCACAAAAACCTTCTCAAAAATACATATACACGCCAATTTTCATAGTGATTAGTTGAACGGTGTTGGAGTGCGAAGCGATTTCATATATACTTTCATCCATTTTTATATTTACAGATAACATAATTTACAAAAAAACTTTTCCACACTCTGTGCTGCAAATTCTTTTATTTGCTCATCACATTTTAAGTCTTTGGTGAGATCAATATTTATAGAAAGAAGCAATAAATCATTAAGCCTAGTATTTGTCATTGTTATCCTATATTTGTTTTCTATATAGAACATCTTAGAGAACGCACGCTCCACTTCACAACTAGTAATAGGAAGCGTCAGAAAAATCTTTAAAATGATATACAAATTTGGAAAAACGTCAACAAGTTTCTTTTCAAAAATGAAATTGAACACATCACTACAAGTACAGGACTCTTGCTCAGTTTGTTTTAGATAAGTTTTGAATTGAACACTTTCATTTACTAAATGTTGGTCTACGTCATCTAAATAGTAATCAATAATAGCGGTCACACTCTCCAGGTCGACGTTCTCCTTACTTTGATCTTGCAAATCCTTCAACAATTTAAAAATTTCTTTCTATATTCTGCATATACTTGACTTCCACTTAAATCAAAGATTAGCTTATCTAATGCAACAATAAACGTATCTTTTTAAAATTTTTCTGTTCCATACACAGCTTTTTCTGTGGATTTATTTGCAAAATTTCAAAAAAAAAAAAAAAAAAAAAAAAAAAAAACTCGTTTTTTGTCCACATTGTTATATTCTGTTTTTACGCTAGGATTTAATTTTTTGGTTGCGTCTTGATACTCCTTTTGTTTTTTATCTGATTCACATGTCGTACATTGCTTGCAAACGTTTTTAATGACATAATTAACTTATTTCCTTCACAGATGTCCAAACCAAGTGTCTATAATTTTATGTTAACTGAATTAAAACTTTTTAAAATTTCTTCCTAAAATATAATTAAAATGACAGCTTCGAGTTTTGTTAATTTATTAAATAAATTTACTGCCTCTTTTAGAAAATTAATTTTCTCATTTTCATTGTCACTAAATGTCTTAAGAAATATTCATGATATTACCACAATTATCTGTTAAGGCTTCAACAGCATCGTAGTGATAAGATCATAAGATCATCTAGTCTGACTTAAACTTTTTAAGGTAAATTTCAGTTTAATTTCACGATTTAGAGGTTTCCACCAATGGGTCGAAGCAGAAAAGAAAACATATATTTGTTGCACTAAACCAAAGAAGTTCACGATTTCAGTTGCAACCTTATCTTATTCTACACCAACCAGATTAAGAGAAAGTGCAGCACACGGCACATAATTAGCGAATTTATTTTTTTCTTTTAGAAGAGCTTGCACACCATTATGTCCACCGGGCATATTGGCAGCGATGACTCTCTTCTATAATTATCCAATAACAGTCCATTTGTTTTTAAAAATTCTTGTAGAGAATTAAATAAGAAAGTATTAGTGTGTAAGAGAACTTGTAAGAATTAGTGTGACTACTAATCTTAATTAATTAGACACAATTTTCATACACTTTTCCCCGAGAACAATATCGTAATATAATAGCAAGTTCGATATTGTGGGACAAATCTGGTGTTGAATCCATTACAATTGAATCGTTCTTATTGGCATCGTTATTTATTTGAGTTACAATTGTTTTAATGATTTGCTTGCCCATGATCTCAATTATTTGCTCATATATTGTTTTTGATAAGTACGATATTAATGATTTGGGTCTTAATTCTTGCTGTTCAATGTGTTCACGAATAAATGAGTCGAACTCTGCTAGCAGCTCCAGGGCATCCATAAAATTACCATTATGAGGAGAATCAAAAACTTCCTCGGTACCTTTAAATGCTAAACCTCTAAAAGCCAAATACTTTACTGCCACAAAAAACACGTTTGAAGCCATTGTGGTAATATTCTGTATCTTTCCTTAGTTGCTCCGGTAACTGTTTATCTAAAACAGATTTATTTTCTTTTCGTGTTTGAAATTGAATTTAAATGTTCAATTGAATTTTCATGATTTTCTAAGCAACTTGTTACGTGTTTCCAATCAGAAAAACCGATTGTGTATTGAGATTTTGTTTTGGAAAAAAGTTTGCAGGTGAAACAAAAAAACACTACCAATACTAATTGAATAGCACAGCCAAGATCTTTCCGATACCGATGGCTCAACCAACATGGCACGGAAATTAGAGAATCTTAAATTTCGATTGGAGGAATATTAAATAGTAGGAGGAGTTTCTTGAGAGATTTAGTAAAACCATTGCATCAGTTCCAACAGTGAGAAGGTAACAGCTAAAAAAAAGACTTACTTCCGACTCCCCGAGTCAAAGAATATAAATATTTAGTAAATACTTTTTGGATTGTTTCCAGATTCAAAATTAACTTTTGCGACCAATATTAAGTAAACATGCAGAAAAGCAAACAATGCTCATTAAGCGCTTTATAAGCTAAATTTCTAAAATGAGTAAACTTGGGAGTAGGCTCTAAGTTCTGCTCTTTAACTCTATCAATTTTTCAATTGTGCTGTCTTTCCTATATGAGACGCTGTAGCCATGTATCATCTTGGCAATTTGCATATTTTTACCGACTGGTATGCACGAGGAGTGATTTATCATGATTTCAATTAATTTTACCGTTTAACAAAAGATAATCGCAAAAATTCTTCACTAAGATTTCGCAAGTTTCCAATAAATTAATTCAAAATCAGCCTGCCAACGATCTCGCAATAGCTTCTTCTCAAAAGAGACATAAAGCTCTCTTTGACCATCAATTTATAAAGTTTCTTACAGTCAAAAGTCTCAAGGTAAACTTATAACTCACAGGGAACTTTTCAAAAAACTTATTTTCAGTGTTTATTTCTAATTTTATATTTTTAAAACATTTTTCAAAATTTTAATTCTTTTGACTTTTTTTACACCAATGCTAATTTACCTTTTTAGACGTTATCTTTTGTTTCCCCTGGAATCTATTCATATATGATAGTTGCCCCTATATCCAATAATTAACATTGGTATTAGTCAAAATTCTTCTTGAATTCCCCTGGTTTTCTTCAAAATGTTTCAGCTCTAGCGTATCGACTCATCTGGAACTTGTGATGTACTTTTTCATAAAAATTTACATTTTTGTTTAAAATTTCCTTAGACATTTTAGCAGATGGTTCCTAAAATTTAACTTTAAATTACTTATTTATCCTTTTTCTTCTTATTTTTGAAGAAAAAGGATAGGTAATTAATTTGGTGTTCTGTAAGCCTAACCTTTATCACTCCAAAACATGCCGCTTGTTTTCCGTAACTACTTGCACAGTAGTAGGTTTTTCCTCCATCTCGATGTCCGAAAGTTGGCACTGACTGATTAATTCACAGATGCATCAGGCAAATCATGCAACTTGTTTATATATTTTATCCTTTTCATATATTTTCCTTGGTTTTTATATCTGTAAATACAGTTAGTAATTCTGGTGAGGAGGTGTGTCCTCATTTGGGACTGAAACTCCATAATTTCTATGACATTTGTGCACGTTTTTCAATTTACCACTCAAGCTATCGCAATAAAAAAGAAAACAAGAGGAGGGGGGGGGGAGTCTGGAAATAATTCCTCACAAATGTTGAGTTTTAACAGAACTTTCATTCTAGTATATTCGCGTAATATTAAAAAAAAACCCTAACTCGAAACAGATTTTCAGATGGAAAAATGCTCTAGTATTAATATCATATTCCGATTCCACGATCTGATAGGAAGAGCAAGATAATTTTACAAAACAAATTATTTCTATCAGTACCAATACATTTTCTTCCTTTCTGTTAGGGATGTGTTCCATATTATGTCTCCTATGTCATGATACTAAATTGCTTTTTGTTTTCAGTTTACATGTTCAAGCAGTAGGGAGGGATGCCTATTAAAGGAATATTTCAAATTTTAAAAACAGTATAATAAATGGATATTGTGATTACAACATCACGAATTTACATGAAAATTGGACCATTTTTCTGATTGAAAATATATTCTGAATTTGGTTCAGGCGAACGAAAACAGCTTTTGGTTTTCACTTAAATAATCCTGTAATCAAATTTATATATTCGAATTTGGACTAATTTACTTTTTGACTTGAAATTTAAAAAAGACTTTTCTGTAAAGGAATAAAATAAAAAAATGTATTATAAATTTTTTTTTTCTTAATTACCACTGCATCTATCAATGTTCGTTCGTGTCTCCAATATTTTAACCACCCGCAAAGAATCCAGGTCGCCACCAAAGGATATATCAGATACACGAGTTCACGAAGCAATATGTGAATGGTTTTTAGGGAACAAGTTGGTCCGTTGGTTTTATTACTGCAAATAGTCACATTCATCTACGAGTGTTCACTAAGTACTGGTTTAAGCTCATTTCGGGCCCTAGGCGCAAAATATCTACGGGCCCTCTTGACACTGGATGATCGAAGCTTATTACCAGAAAATCTGTATAAGTCCAGCTTATCCGCGCCCTTTCGAGCCCCAGGCGCCCATTGGATAAACCAGCACTGCATGGATGGACGGTTGGAAGAGAATGCGTCACAATTGCAGCACACTCGAGAGGGATCAGTGTAGTCAGGATATCAAGCGTAGAACGGTGTATCCGCCAACAATCATTGAGGGTCTAACCTACGTCAAGCTGTAGTAGAAGTGTAGGATATACTGTATACTCCAATATCAATATTCATCATTCGCCGATTGGACACTTGTGATTTACACTCATGCTACCCATGAAGAAAATTGTTATTAACTCAATAGTACAAATGCTTCCTTTTGCAATGGTGTTGGTCTATGTAGATGAAAAAAGGGCACCAAATCGTGTTCTCTGATGAGTCACGCTTCTGTTTCAACAATAACAGTCTTGCATACGAATCTGATGCCGACTTGGTAACAAGTTAAATTCAACCAGAACTGTGAACACACACATCGCCTGACAAAGCGGTATCATGCTTTGGGATTTCACCACCTACGACAGTCGGTCACTACTGATATGCCTTGGTGACACTATGATAGTCGAACGATATGTACTTATAAATGTGCTGAGATTAGTAGCATTACATAAGTACTTTCCTTCAAGACATCCAATGCCATTTACTTATAGGATAACGATTAACTGCTCACGGCATGCATTAATCAATAAGCGCTGCGTGGTATCAAGGTGCTTCTCAGGCCACCACCCCGCTCAAAGGAGGAATTGTGTTAAATGGGTTAAGAGCAAATGGTTATCCATCACTCAGGCTCCAGTTCTCACGCTTATTGATTCCGTTCAACGATGTGTTGCTGCTAGTATAGACTCACGCAGGGGTTCTCAAATATTTTTTTTACCTCCAGATGTCCCTCATTCTATTATTGTAACGTATTGAAATAAACATTCCTTTTTGTTCGATGCTGTATCTTTCTATCAGATAATTGTCATTACTTTTTAAGTATGCGTTCATTGTGTTGCATTTTCCCTATCAGGCAATGTACTTCTGTATAAGAAACTAACTTAACTGCATAAAGTTAGTCAATAAAGTCAAAGCTTGACCGGAATTTAAAATTGCAAGGTCCATGGACGGTTATCTCTGAGTAGACTCGAAGTGTGATGTTAATAAACAATCAATCACAGAATTAAAAAAAATGTTTTTGGATGTTGTTTGTTTAATCAATGAAAATAAATTTATTTTTTCTTTATGTTAGTCAAAATGATGTAGATTTTAGTTTTCGCTTATTTGACAGGTAAAGATTGAAATGATGCAAGATCAAAACGATTTCAATATTTGAGAATTCTATTGGAAAGTTATTCAGCGCCATTTTTTTTGTAATGTTAAGCTTAATTTCACATTTCTATCGAACGAATCGAGGGAGAAAATAGTCAAGGTTTGTAAAACAGTGTAATAAATTCACCAAACTTAAAAAGTTAAATAAAATTACTATATTTGCGGTTATCTTTTTTTTTTTTTGCGCGTTGCAATTCTAACCACATCATTACGTGATGCGGTTAGTTGATGATCTCAACGAAAGAAAATTTATTGCAAAATAATTGTTTCATGGTCAAAGAATTTTCAGTGCGGGGAAAAAAAATGAGCACATTATTATCAAATTATTATTACAAGATTTGAAGTGAAGAGCAACCTTTTATTCATAGGATTTTGAAGTACTGGTTGTTCGGAAAATTTTTAAAAGGTGCGTGATTTTTTTTTGGACAAATCAAGAAAGGAAGTTATTATTTTTTAAGCTAGCTATTAATTTCAAACATATTTCCCAGAAACTGACCAAAGTAAAAAGTAAAATTTTCCGAAAAATCTTGTTTATTTTGGAGCCCATTTGGCGACCCTCTGCGAGTGATGCCCGGGGTATTATAAATCCCCCCCCTTGCTATGACAGAAGAGTAATCTCACCTCATTTAGAATTTCAAACATTACATCTGAACCAAGATGAAGCGTAGTTACGTCGGTCTCATTAAAAATTGAGATTTGGTGATCTAATACCATAAAATCCTACGTTTTAAGCCACCTATACTTTCAAGCTACACACACACAATTTTTAGTTTTCAGGTATATTCGCCGTATAATGCGAATCTCCTTGTCTACGAAAAAACCTGAAATGTACGTTTGTAATGTTCGTGTATTTTGAAGTAATTTATTCGAGGTATTACTCCAGCTTTTGAGAAAAATAGTGTATTTCTAGAGCTACAACCTTTAAAGTTCACCAGGAATGTAATTTCTTTTAAATAAACAATATTTCGATATAAGCAGGAAAGTCCAATCTTTTTCTATGTTCATCTTTTATTTTTAAAGCTCTCGTCGTATAGCGCGCCACGCACATTTCGACCTTAGTTTTGATGTTAAAAGTGCGCGTTATATGCCGGATTTTACGGTAGCTATTTCTCTATAAATAGCAGCATTTTATAATCATTTGGCAGAAATTTTACTTCTTTGCCATTAAATTTATTTTTAACCTTATTTTTACTGTTTTCTTCGTAACAAAAATAATAATGATACATATAGATAATTACATTTTATGATATACTTGTGTGGTTTCATACAATTTTTTAAATTTAGAAAGTTTAGTTCAGTTTAAAACGGGTGGGCAGACTTTTCCAGGGTACGAGCTTATTATTTTTTTCAAGATATTGCGGTCCACCATGTGTCAGTGGCACGTACAAGGAGGGGGGGGGGGGAGGAATCCAGAAGTCCGAACCCTCCCCCATAGCCCTTGATTTTTTCTGATTGATTATAATCCTATGTACGCAAAACTTAATTAAATATGTTATCAATAATTTATTAATGCTGATTATTTATTCAGCAATTTATTTTTTACAATTTTTTGTTCCCGACAATCTACAAAATCAAAAAAATATGTTTGGCTGTTTTTTGGGGTATGATACGAGAAGGGTAGACTTTCTACCCTCGACGACCCCCTCCCTCTTGAAAAATTCTTCTGTGAGCCTATGCCGAGTGTCGAAGGTGTGTTAGAAAAAGGTCTACAATATTTATGATAACTTAATATAATAAATACAGAATATGTGTGTACTTACCTACAGAACCAAAATAAAAAAACCTAACACGTTTAAGCAAAACGAAAGATAAAAACAATAATAATAGCCACAAATACGTATATATCAAATGATGCATTTGTTGTCAGAAAGTTCAAAATACATAAAAAAACAAATATTTTCATTTAAAGTTAGTTTTTGTTGTTATAGTCAGTCGAAGACTTATAGTCTGCATACTTCAGTCAATCTTGGATATTTCCCTATATAATTATTTATATTACTCAACTGCTAAAATCTTCAAACGGTCACCCCAAAATGTCTTGGCGGTTCACCGGTCGATCGCGATCGACATAATGCTTAGTCGCGGTTTAAAATTTCTACACAGGGTGTCCCAAAACGACCGCATAAACTCTGCACAGCTAGATTCATCGTTGGAAGTACATGAAAACTGCCCATTCCTGTACGATCCATAGTTTACGAGAAAAATACGAAAAACAAAGTATGACGTCACTTCCGGTGCAAGAAAAAAACTATTGGACATATTAACAACAGTATTTGCATATCTTTCCAGACGATAATGTTTAAAACGTTTGTTGCGCATGTCGCGTCATGCATGCGCGCGCCGTGGAATGACGTTAAGCCGCCGTTGAACTGGTATTTAAAAGGCTGCATCTTGCAGCTACGGTAGTCTTCGTATGGTGGCCATGTATTCCGTTCGTGACTACTGCGACATGCCATCTCAAGGAACTGGTGTATCGAGACGTAGTGACAACACAAATGGACTTAGTTGCTCGTCTGCATGCTGCTTGTACTTCGGTGGACCCCGCGGTGTTGCGACGTGTGATGACAGCCATTCCACGGCGTGCTCAAGCCTGCCTCGACATGCATGGTGGACATTTTGAACATATGCTTTAAATTGTGCATATACTACTGTTATGTTCAATAATGTGTTTTTTCTTGCACCGGAAGTGACGTCATACTTTGTTTTTCGTATTTTTCTCGTAAACTATGGATCATACAGGAACGCTTCTTTGGGCAGTTTTTATGTACTCCCAACGAGGAATTTAGCTGTGCAGAGTTTATGCGGTCGTTTTGGGACACCCTGTATAACGAATCCGATTATATGCTAAATCACTCAGCCTTTTATAATAATCAGTCTTAACCTCGTCCTTAAACTTAAGCGAAAATCCCATCACTTTTTTTTTATTATAGGGAGGAGGATTATTAGATTACAATTCTTCAATCTATATATGTGGCATGTTGTTAAATAATAACACAAGTGAAGGTTTACTATCTTCTCAAAGCGGGAGCTCCGAGAGACATTCCCCTCCACTTAGAGAAAGCGTGAGATCTGACAAAAAGGGATGAGAACTCTTCTCGGCTTTTAAGTCTTGTGAATTTTCTGTAGAATTGCGGTAGACTACCTATGGCACGATGTACAATTCTCAGTGGCACTCTGCACTACTCTACAAATTTGTCATTATTTGAATGGATGGAAGTTGATAAATTTGTAATGGACAAAATGGTGCTTATTTGAAACATCTTCAGAATTAAGAACATTTACGGAATTACGAAAAAATTAATTTACAGCTATTTTGTAAATTATTGAATGTCCTTGATGGAGAAATTTGTTTGAAGAGAGAAAAATGCATATACTCTGCTTTCCACTTTTGGTTCTACATATCTAAGTAAAAAATCTTTCCTCATACGAAAAATATTTTGAATCCGCTAAGAAATTGTTAAACAACTGAATGCTCAGAATCGTGTGTAATTGAAAGTCACAAATTATACTTCTGATTTTGCGAATGGAAATAAAGCGGTGCAAGCACTAGGTTCGCATTAAAATTTTCATTTAAGTATAATGAAGGGAAATACTTATATTTTATGTTGTCTATTTCTAATTTTAATAAATATGTTTAAAAATACATAATATATGTAAAATTTTTTTTGTTGAAGAAATAGTTTTATATTTCCTGCTGTTTATTTCCAAGTTAAGAAATATCTTTAAATGATGCAAAATTGAAACTGTAAACCTATATTATTGACCTCTATTCACTAACTCTGCATGCATTATCGCGTGAATCGAAATGTTTCAAACATGTCCTGCTGTGTGGCACGCTGATTGGTTTGGTACGCCAGAGCTAAAAGGTTGCCAACCCCCACTGCAGAATAACCGCTTGTGATCCCACAAGAGGACAGATGTGCCATTATAAGAGAACCACTTAAGTATAGTAGCGCATATGGTGAAAAGTTCGTTCGATGACTGGGGGGGGGGGGGGTGAACGGATGAGGAAATTGAATTTACTATTACTTCTTTTCAAGTGCTTGGGATTTCTTTTTAATTACTCAGACACGGTGCTCTTAATGTATACTTGAAGTAATAACGAACTTCACATTATTTGACCAATAGATCACAAAAATGATGCTCGATTTGGTTCCATATTTTCACAACAAACGATGGACTGGTCCAGTTAAGATTTTACGATCTTTATTATTTTACTCAATTATTTAGATAAAATCGATTTGTGAATGAGTTCTAACCTCACTAATTCTTCCTTTTGCTATTAGTATCACATCTTCCACCATCTTTGAAATTTAAACATGGAAAAACGATTAGACAAGATGTAGTTCCTGACATAATTTTTTCCGTTTTCGTCACAAGAGAGATAAAAATGAAGATATTTCTTAGTTGACAGTAGCGCAAGTGGCACAACCCATTAAAGAAAATACAATGTTCTTTTGTTTTCATTATTTCACAAAAAGCCTAAAGAGAAACTCTGATGTGCATCATTAATAAATTAAATTCTTGTATTTTATTTAAAAAAAATAATTCATGCGGTTGTAGCATGAGAAAAAGGAAAATGGTAAAATAATTGTTGATGCCCATATCAGTTTGGCTTTTTCATAAATGTTGCAGAACCGAATTTATGGCCAATTTAGTTTTATTTAAGTATAAAAATATTTTTAATAGATTTGTATCAATATTCCCTCCCTCCCCACAAAACTTATACAAAAAGCATGAGGTAAGACATTACAAGAAAAATGACATATATACACTGCACAGGAATCTGTATTACAGCTGGAATTTTAAACAACTTGCAATTATTTTTAAGCACAACACTTCAAGGTGTAATGATCCATGAAAGTTAAGTATTAAAACAAAAATATTAAAGAATAGGAAAAAAACATTTTTTCCTTTTTTATATAAATGTTACATTAAAAAAATCTTAAAATTTAAAGCTAAACAATTAGCTTTTCTTAAACCATTATTCATTTTTGATTAACTGCTTTATGTACTTCACAGCAATATTTTTATAGAAATATAATTAATGTAAACTATACATTTTCAATATATAGAACTTACATTAGCTGACATTCATTTCATGTAAGGTAACTAATAAGGAACATTTCACAACTTTGAAAAAATTTCAGTATTTTTAAACTTTGATTTTTATATAAACATATTTAAATGAAATAAATCTAAGAACTTTTAATGATTAAAAATATTCAATTTATAAAAAATGCTCAACATTTGTTTTTTCAAAAAGTTTATTCATCAACAACAACATATATAATAAATATTTTTTTACAAAAACAATTCTTCAATAATAAGGTATTAAACTGAGATAACTTTTGAAAATAAATATAATAAATTTCAAATAGTTATATACTATAATAAAAGCAACAAAGAAAAATTAACGCTTAATTAGGAACCAATTAGTTCAATCATGTTCAATTTATCAAAAATTATATTAAAAAATAAAATATTTAAGACTTTATTGCAACTGCATACATTTCTTGCATTTTACAGTTAACAATGAGATTTATACAGTTTTAAATATAACAAAGCAAAATTAACAATATAATAAAGTAATAGCAGATCTTAGTCTTTTTTTTTTCTAATTAAATAATTTTTCGAAACATTTTGATATGTTTACTTTTGTACAAAGTTGTATGAAAATTTTTTTGTGCACTTAACAGGTTAAAACATTTTGTTCCACTCAATAGTTTTATAGTATTTTAAATACAAAAATACATATAAATATTGCAAAATTAAATATTTCAGAAATAATTTAGCACATTTTTTGAAATTATACCAATGTATTTTCAGTTCTTTAAGTAGGTTATGTACTTTCATTTAACACAATAAAATCTTATTGGTCCATTTTCCTTGTGCATATATTTAAGTCTGTAAGGGGAAAAACAAGTAAAATATATAAAACAAAAGAAAAATAAAGTTTCTAAATTTAAATAATCTCAACCTGAAAAAAAACTTACATTCATTGATTAAATATTTATGTAGTCAAATTTTTGTCAATAAAAAAATAATCAAAAGTTAATTTTATGGAACATAAAATATTTTAGGTACATATATATATAGTCAATGATAATAAAATAGGAATGCAATTTTGTTTATCACAAATTATGAATAAATACATAAAGCTATATGATTTTTAAAAATTGGCTTGCCATACTTAATATTTATTAACAAATAATAATATAATGTACACATAAACAAAATCATTAGTATAAAGAAAGTGAGATTGAACTAAAAAATGACTTATTTCAATGAACTTTCATGTAATCCCCAGACAAAAAGAGACAATAACATTTTGATAAATTACAATCAACATGATAATTTTGAATTTTAAAACCATCAAAATAATAATTTTAAAGAATAAGAAAATTATTCAAAATATGATTTGGTAGCAAATACAGTTGACTCTCGATAATTCGAAGTTGAAAGGACCAATGAAAAACTTCATATTATCAAGAAAATAAGAAAAAACTCCTGAAATTTTTTTAAAAAAACATTTAAATTTTAAACTATGTAATAAAACAACAATTGCACAAATGTATAAAATTATTTTAAAATATTTTTTTTATAAGCACATATTATACAGTATAAATACTATACAGAAGTTAAAAGTCATGTATTAAAAGAATACATTTATGAAGTAATTCTCGAACAGAACTCTCTTTCAAGCCCCACCAAATCTCTTCCATTCCTCACTGAAAATGAAATCGTTTCACACTCGGTTCCCTCACATACTGTTCCCAACACTCATTGGTTCTTCAAGGCAGGGTCCATTCTGGCCCGTGCCCTATTAGGTTTCTAATTCTATAAATCACACAGATGAGCTATAAACCGTTATGTGAGTCCGACACAAAAAACACAATCTTTGCTTAGAAGAACTGGAAAACACAAAGAAGGGATAACACACAGATGATCAACAAAGAGGCTATGTTACAGGGAACACACGCAGAGAGAATATAACACAAAACATGTGAGCTCAAATCTGTTTTCTACAAGACTCTTGATGGTAAGTATTCGAATTGTTGAAAATTTTACAAGAGAGCTTCTAATTATTGCGTGTTGTCTGGCCAGTCACAGATTTTACTTCGAAATATTGAGTGTACCAAAACGTATTGTTTTAGTTCAAAATATCAAGAGTCTTTCTAAGGGCTGAGTATATACTTCGAATTAGCGAGAGGTTCATATTATCCAAAGTTTGAATTAACGAGTCAACTGTATATTTAAAAGTAAAATATGCGAATATTATACAATAATTATTTTAGTAAAATACTATAACCACTTTATTCAAAGTATAAACATGAATAATATAACTCTACCCTTCTAGGAATCTGTACGTATCTGTTATAAAAAATGCTACTTTTATTTGATCCCAATAACTTTTTTTAACAATGTGAAATGAACCTTTTGCCTTAATAACCAAATTTCTAAT
Source organism: Trichonephila clavata (assembly GCA_019973975.1). NCBI lineage: Eukaryota > Metazoa > Arthropoda > Arachnida > Araneae > Nephilidae > Trichonephila > Trichonephila clavata. The sequence goes on along the minus strand of BMAO01015143.1, from coordinate 62,642 downwards.
ATTTTAGATATCAAAGATAAAAAATTCAAAGAATTAATTAATTTAAGAATTCATCAAATAAATTTCAAAATAAAGAAGTAACGTTGAAGAAGTTAATTAAAAAACAAATTATATGATTTCATTAAAATTTGTTTTTTTTATTGCTCGATTAGGAATGATTAAATTCACAATTAATTACATAAATAAATATAGTATATAACATATACACCCCTTTCACATGCAAATTAAAATGATACAAGAGTAAAATTTGTGCATTAAAATAGCTAAAATTTAAAGAGATTGTTCTTAGAGAACAAATAAAAAAATAAAATTAAAAAGGGGAAAAAAAAAATCAAAATCATATCAAAAGTTGATATGAAACAGCTTTCAAATATACAATGTGTGTGTATACCTAAAATACTACATTCACATGGACTACAATGAAAGATAGTTTGTTAATGAAAAAAAGTTTAAGTAATTAAAATATTCTAAAATTGATAAAAATATTAAAATAATCTCAGTTTTCATATCTTTTTAAAAATAAATCCCTAACTTTTGGTTAGTTTAAATAATTTCATATTACATGTTATTTACAATTAATAACAAGTAATACAAGTATTTCATATTTAAATTCTGATAATCTGTGTTTCTTTTAGAAATAAATCAAGTTTAAATTTCTCAGCAAAGCAAGTTTTATACTATTTTTCACATATAAATATATAAGTTACTGTTTGATCAACTCATCTTAATAATTAAAAAAATTCTAAAAAATATTAATGTTTTAAATGTGATATCTAGTTTTTAGGATAATTCAAGAACTAAAGCCAATACATAGAATTAGTTACATTTCGTTATAAAAAGATATTTTAATAACAGCTACCTTATGATAATTTATTCTTAATGTACCAAAACAACTTGACATAAAATTTTTTTTTTAAAAAGGAAACTATAAATTTTACGTAAAATGACTTAGGAGTAAAAATTCAGATTCCTAATAAACTAATTAATACTCAGACTTGCATTTCAGCTATACAACTGAATACTAAAATTTATTAAAAATAAATACTTACATGTTCTAACTCAACTTTTTCCATTAATAAGAAAAATCAAGAATTTGTCCAAGAATGTTTAACTTTTTGTATACAAAAGAATTTCTGTTCCACTTCATTTATATTTGTCTCCATTTTTAATTAAATTTTTTTCCATGACATAATCTCAACATAAAATAAAAAAATAAAAACAGGATTTTATATTTCAACTAACTTTTAAAACAATTTAGTTGCTTTATTGTAATTTTCCTAATAACTTTCAAGGCAATAAGGACAATAAATATGTATAAGGAAATTGTTCAAAATTTCTTTTATAAAAAAGTTTATTCATCATATACATTTTTTTGCAATATTAAATTGATATATTGGGTCTAAAACTGATTATTAAACTTAAATGATAAAATTTAAAAGAGAAATAATAATTTAAAATGATCACTGTTGTTCCTTTAAAATAGTTGACTTTACACTATACAGTTCATTACTAAAATCAGAAATCCTTCATGAAAGTTAATTACTATGATACATGGTAGTAAATTATGATTTATTAAAATTAAAATTTTTAATAATTATTATAATAAAAGATTATTGTATCTTGAAATAAAAACACAATATTGCTCTAAATGATTGTTCATTAATGTCACACTTTTAAGCCACATGAGGGCTATTGTTAATGGACTTTCTAATTTTGAATCATGGTTAAGTTATGCAGACAACACCTGAGTCACTCTTTAAACTTTCTAATCAAACCAACATGAGGACTTTAAGACTTAATAGATTTTACATGATGAGCCTTCAGTGGTAGCAGAACTTGTACCCACCATATAAAAGAAAGAACTTTTTTATCAACTACAACCACTTGACTTCCACAAACCATACAATATTAATTTAAAAATTTGAAATTCCTTGGTTGCAATATTTTTTTTTCCATCAGAAGACATGGGGAAAAAAAAAAAAAAAAAAAAAAAACACTAAGTAATAACAACCTAATTTCACAACACTGAAAAATATGAAACGAAGTATTCCAAAATGAAGGATTAAAAGAATAAGCTAAGCATTCATAATAAAACATTATGAAAATTCAAAAAACAAATATATATATATACTGTCAGAACAAAAATATTGATTCATCTTTTAATATAAGTTGTATAAATACAAAGTTACACATTTTCTTCATAAAGTGATCCAGCAAAAGCATTCTATAATATTTTTATTTTGAATGACAAAAGATAATTATATTCAGAATTAATGAACAATCATTGAAAATAAACAACAACCAAATTTAATAGCAGGTAATGTTTTATAATCCTTATTATTGATAATAAATATTATATAACATTATATATGCATATAAAAATTATTCCTTAAAATTTCTTCATGAAAAAGAAAAAAACATTTTAATAAAACAATATAAAGCAATATATTTTTTACTATCAATTCATAAATATCTGCTTTTGGTAATATATATTAAATATATCAAGACCTACTTTTTTGAGTCAAAAAGTATTAACAATTTTGTTAATTACACAATCACTGTTAAAATCTCACTATTTATAATTATAGTACTTTACTTTTACATCATTAAATATGTTTTGAAAGTTTTTGTTTTTATAAATATTTAAAAAATCTCATCATTTTAGATATATTTTTAAAATATATTTAATATATCAAACTCTTTTTATTACAAAATATTTATTTGTACTAAAACTTTTAGTTAAAATATTCTCCAGTGAAATTACATATTTTTGAAAAATATTATATACATAGCTGCATTTAACTACACAATTATATTTAACAATATAACAAGTATACAACTGTCTTTCACACAATCATTAATGAAATCAATAGAATAAAATATTTTCATATAAATAAGCCAACACATATAATTCAAACTCCATTTCATACATAACATAAAAAAAATCGATTTTGCACTGATTAACTTTTCCACAGGTAAATAAGCAAAAATACGTACAATCTTATAGTAGCAATGACTAGTCTTCAAGGAAGCCCCATCATATCTAATAAAGCATTAATTTTCCCATTAATCCATTCCTTATTTTTGGCATTAAGGCCATCTATCCATTCCCTTGGTAACAGAGAATAACCAAATTTGCACCCAAGGAGAGAACCAGTTATGCAACCAGTCATGCTACTGTAACCACCAAGCATGAGCAAACTAGTAAGAGCAGACCTGTAAATGTTATATGGTATTGAAATGCACATTAACACAGAATTATGATTGTTTTTAAATGTACACAAAATTTGTCTTTTTTTTAATTAAAAGAATAAAAACATTGCAAATTTGAACTATTTATGTTTTAACATTCTGAATAAGCATTAATACACACAAAGACAAGAAATGTAAAAGCAATTACACAAAACCTGGAATTAAAAAAAATATCACAGCCAAAAGAACTGATCCAAGACACAAGACATTAATGAACAAAAAATTATTTAATTTATAAAGAGGATTATATAAAACACAATTATATAAATATTTCACTTTAAAATAAAATAATCTTTATTAAAACACTCCTGTTATTTCAATATTATTAAAATTTGAAAAACACTTAATTCAAATGAAATTCAGTATTAATCGAAATTCCTCTGAATTAAATAAAATATGACAGTTAAAAATTCTGCATTTTTTAGATATTTTTACAATAAATAAAAACATATAGAGATATATAAAAATATATATATATAAAAATATAAGAGCAATTTTAAAATTTTACATTGCATATTTTTTAAAAATATGATTATCTTTGATTATATTTAAAAAGAACACTTATGATTTGATTGTTTATGAAGATACCAAAAATAAAATATTGAAGACAAACTTTCAAAATCAAGTTCATATGATTATCACTAACAAGGGGAGGGCACGTCTAAGGAAGGCTTTTTTCTCTGAATGGACTTGCCCTTCAGCAGTATTACATTGAGGGTTGAACACCCTTAAGGAGTACTGCTCAAAAAGTCTTGTCCTCAAATGAATTTCCTTAGTTGTGCCCCCCCCCCGTAAGAGCAAAATATTTAATGCTACTGAAAATCGAGTGCAGCTTAGAATCGAAAAGGAAAATAAATTCTTTGGTTGGGGCAATTAGAGCAGTTACAGATTCTTGTATTTACTTAAAAGTTTACAATATTGATAAATTGTTTGCATCTCAAATTTATTTTAATTTCATAACCATTTAACACTATTTTTTATTTTTCACAAAGGCTTGATCAGAATTTGGGGTGCTGCTTAGAATCGGTGGTGGATTAGATTTGAATAAATGCGGTTTTTGTATCAAATTTCAATGAAGCCTTAATTGGTGCTCAAAATGAGCATGTGTGGTGTGTTGCTATGTTGCACTAGGTGGCGTTCTAACATTTGAAATGTACAATTGGCTATTTCCATGAGCAGTCACTGAAACATAGATACATTATTCATGCTATTCTTTAATTCTACTTATTTGTAAACTGTTGTAATCTATACAATTAAATATTAATTAATACAAGTACTAGCTTTTATCAAGGCTGCACATCAAACTCATGGAGGCCGCGAGTTCCCTACCTCTGATTTAGTGCATACCACAACATATTTGAGACAACTCTTTTAGATTCTTTTCTAGTGACTTCAAAGGCATATTACTTATATTTTCTTCCAATAAATGATTATTTTTTTTTTATTCTTATAATTATTTTCTGTTGAAAATCATAGTGAACATGAACATCAGTCCATTGTTAAAGAATGAACATTTCTATTTTTTCTGTAATATTTGAACACTTATCATTGCAGGACAGAAAATTTTTTTTATTATTGAATAGTAATCAATTGCAATAATACATATCAACCAATTGCAACAATACAATTCAATTTTTTCTCTTCTTTTTTTATGGTTAGCCCTACTTTTTTTTTCTTGAGAGATATTTAAATTTTCTTATAAAAATGGAATTGAAACAAGACTCGTCACATGCTATAAGAAATGTAATGTAAATAGTTGGCGCAGGAAAGTATTTCCAAACAAACTATAAAATAAATCCAAAAATTTTTCAAAACAACTTCTATTTAATGCACATATTTTCTGTTCAAATATTTTAATTGTATTTTTTCTGAAAGCATGAATTTTATAGTTGCAAGTAAGAGCCTGATTTCCTTGCATAAGAATTGCATACTTCTTGGGGAAGATAACTTTTCAAATAATCTTGATTGTAATGTATGTTTTACATCAGGGGAGGGCAGACTTTTCCAGGGTGTGGGCTACTTCTAATTTTTTCTAGGAGTTGCGGTCCACCCAATGTCTGTGGTGCAAACAAGGGCGGGGGCGGGGTCTACGGGTCCGTATCCTCCCTCATAACCCTTCATTCCCCCCCCGATTCATTATAGTCCCATGTATATAGTACGTAAAATGTAATTAATTATTTAATATTAGTAATTTTTTTATCTATTAATGTTAATTATTTATTCAGTAATTTATTTTTTTGCTGTTTTTTGTTCCCGACAATTGACAAAAAATCAAAAAAATATGTTTGACTGTGGATTGATGTATGATATGAGGATGGTAGACCTTCAACACTCGACCCCCTTCCTTTTAAAAACTCTTGTGTGCGCTAAAGCCCAATGTCGTGGATGTGGTGAGGTAAGGAAAATGTAATTATTATAACTTATTAATAAGGACGGAATATGTACTAAAACGTTCAGAATTAAAATAAAAACAACACCTTTAAAACTGTGATTAAAGCAAAACGCAGGATACAAACTTAATAATAATAGCCCTAAATATGGTTGTTGCTAATCCTCCCGGGTCTGAAGAAGTTGAGAAGGTCGTTGGAGCCTCAAATATAATTACATAAAATGATATATTTTTTATGAACAGTTCAAAATACATTAAAAAAATAAAATATTTTTTGTTATAGTCAGTAGAAGGCTTAGTCTGCATACTGTCAGCCAATCTTGAATTTTCCATATGTAATTACTAACTGGTTACATTTTCAAGCGGTCACCCCAAAATGTCTTGGCGGTCTACCGGTCGATCGCGATCGACGTAATGCCCACCCCGGGTTTACATTATATATTATTACTAATTTTAATATTATTGTCAATGATCTATAACCCACTCCAAACTACAATTTATCCTCTTTTTATGGATAAGCTAATGTTTCTATTTATATAAAAAGTCAATCTTTTATAAAAATTATAGATTTTTACAGTAAATTCATGAGTGTCTTATATGTATACTTATGCTTTTCTTTAAAAACAAATTAATAAATCACCTTGATAGACGTTCACTACACTCTATTTTGTAAGAATATACTGAATGTAAATTTGTATTACATATCTCATATCTGTCACTAAATTATAGATATCCCTTTAAATCAAATAAAAAAAATTAAGAGTTTGAAATACAATTAGTTTTTGAAATTTTAATAAAGGAAAATTATGTAGTTAAAAAAAATACACATTTTCACATACCTAAAATCTTTTCCTCTTCTCAGAGCAGAAAATGCAGCAGCACATGCTTTAAATGGATGACATGCTTTTCCTACTTCAGATAATCCTATACTAAATGATAAAAAAATATAATTTCACAGTAAAATTACTAATCAAAAGAGAAAATGTTGCATAACATGCATAATTAAATTACATTTGTTACTTTTTGAAAATTGAGCAACCTTATTTAATAAAAGTCATTGGGTAAAAAAGTGCATATTACTAGAGTAGGTTTGAAAATATAAAGATAAAAGATAAATAGTATATTTTTAATTAAAATACATGCATATTGTTTTTCCTTCACAAGATCAGAAAATAAATATAAAACTCAATAGCATTTAATTTGAGCAGTGAGATAAAGCAAAAGCAGACAAATGAATCAAATTAAATTATTTATTCCTTGTGTACAAAAGCTTTACTTTATTGAAAAATATTCAATAGTGACAAATCTTAACAGAACAATTAAAACAGATTAATGCTGGCAAGTATTCCGCAAACAGGAAAAATTTTACAATGTAATATGAAGATATGATTACATTGTAATATAAAACACAACTATATTTTATATACGTAAAATGATTTATTTGAATTCATAAAAATACAAAATAATATATTTTCAGAGCACATGCTCTTTTCTCTGTTTTTGGTTTTTCTGGATTTAGTATGCAGATTATGGCATTGAAAACTATCTTATAGTATTTTTAGAAACATATTCCTATACTATTTTGCCTTCCTTTCAGCCAGTTGTATTTGCAAATGTAGAAGAAGGTAGGCTCGTGTTAACCTTATTTTTAACCATAAAATCCTAGTTCCTAAGAAAGTTTGCTATTATACCACTGTGGTCATCTTATTTTGACCAACACTGTTTTGTTATATTTATATTTATTGCTTAAATTAGAATTATGGTTATTCAGTATGGATTAATGATTATATATATTTGCTTGCAAAGATTTATGTTGAATGCTTTATTATTAAAATTCTTTTGGGTGCTATGTTTTCTTCATGACAAAAGTATTTGTAATTCAGCGAGTAAGACTACCATAGTTTGAAAATATTCTTAACTTTCACCTATACAGAGATGATTTTTAACATTGCCCCATCAAGATCATATAAACTTTTTATGGCCCTCTAGACAAATAGTTTTCTAGATATTTTAGGTTTCTACTACAGCAATTTATAAATAAATTACAGATGATAACATTAAGCAAAATATAATGAAGTCAGAAAAAAATATTGTAGTACCTTGCAATGAATGGATGCACTTCACTAAATGGATAATAAGGTCTGATGTGCATTATTTTGTCACAAAAGTGACACACACAGTTTAAAACAAAAAAGTAAATCCTAATCCCGGTCATAATTTTTTATCTCTCAAATTTTTTGAATGAGGTTCTATCGAATATTATGCAATTTTGTCATGAATTACATTAATAACAGCTTTGCAGTAATATATATTGATTTCCCAATAAAAATAATTTTATATTTAGAAGATCAAAAATATGATTTTTCAATTCAATCACTTTTCCATAATCATTTATATCTTTTGTTGAATAATGAGAATAAATGTTCTTTCTAAAAGTACTGCCTAAATTCTTTAGATAAATTTCAAACTACATAATTATTAATGTTTAACATTTCAAAAAAAAGTTTAAATTTTGCTGAATTAAATTAATTTTTCTTAAAAACTATAAGGGAAAGTCACAAAAGATATTTTAACAAGATAATTACTTGAAAATAATTTTTATTTTTCCACATTATCTCCAGCAACCTTGATGCACTTATCTCCTCGTTTTATCAGAGTCTCAATCTCAGCTGCATAAAATTCTTTGGGTTGTTGAGTTGTCCCACAGAAGGACTTCAGTTGAACATTATCATCATCTGCAAATTGTTTGCCTCCAAGATGTTGTTTCTGTGGACCAACAAACAGATGAAAGCAAATGCCATTTAAATCTCTTTTGTGTTGCTTGGTCAGTTGCCAGAGGACCCAATGTGTGCATATTCTTCGGAAATTCAATTGATCATGCATTATGCTATATGCTAAACAATGAGAACATCCTATTGCAATGCTATCAATTTTCACTCTTTGATCAGCCCAAATAAATTTTTCCACCTGTTGTTCAGTTGATTTTGTTGTAATAAAACCGGACACCCTCTTTGATCTTGCATCAAAAATTTTGGAACAGCCTTGGAAAAATTTCTTCATCCCATTGTACACCGCTTTATGTGATAAACACTACTCTTCATAAACCAGAAACATTTCTTTTTGAATATATTTTTTTCAAGTCTTTTCACCCACAAAAATTGGACCACAGCACACTGTTCTTCTATCCTACAATCATTTAGCACCATCGCCATGTTTGAAACTGCATTATATATAAGTGTGAATGGTACCTACTCAATATAAACTGAATATCATAAAGATGTATGTAGTTGCACCTATCACCATTATTTGGGGAGATATCTGTTACTACTTTAAATACTGCCATATGCATTTGCTACTTACTTAATGACTTACCTTTGTACTAATTGTGTTTAAGGACTTTATGTAAGGACTCTTAACAAAATTGTGACAACATTAAACAAAAGACTAACAAAGAAAACTTTTTTAGTAAACTTACTTTTTATAGTCACTACATCTACAATAATAAGTAAATTCTTTCTTCACACTCTCATCAGCACAATGACCTAACCCAAATTGAACAGCAATTTTTATTAAATCCTCAATAGCAGAAGGATCATCTAGCGAATATTTACCCTAAAAATGAGGATATAAAGAAGTTAGTTAATAATGCCAAAAAAGTTATTTGGTTAAGTTTAATATTAAACTTCTAGGAAATAAATACTGAAGTATGTAATACAAAATTTCTTAAGAGATGAAGTTACAAATGGTAAATTTAAAGCTTTCTTAAGTGAAGCACATACACAAAAATATTACACCAAATTACTTTTAATGAATAATCATTAATAAGACATATCTTATAAAACAAAACAAATTTACAGAAAAAATTAATACACAACTCAATTTATCAATCCTTTATAGCAAAAAAAAAAAAAAAAAAAAAAAAAAAAAACTTAAATGTACATATGCTACAATAAATATATTAAATCAAAAAAAAAAATCACAACAAATCAATTATTAGACAGCATATTATCCTTTCACATATATTTTATCTAAATAGTTTACAAGTGTTATTAAAATAAAATAAAGATCATACTTTTGAAAAATAAATTAGCAAAACCTTTTTCAGTTCTCTATTCCCCCCCCCCCCATCAAATTATGCAATATATCTTCCAAATACTTAAAAGATATTAATCCATTAATAATTTAATGGAATAAAAAAGATTTCTTAGTTTATTTTCAAACTTTACAATGAATAAGTAGCATTATTATTATTATTTTTTTTGCAGTTACATTTTTCTTCAAAGATTTCAAGTATAACATTTAAATATTTGAATATAATTAAACATAAAATAATTGTGTTAACTTTCAAACTACTATTTTCTTTTCATGTTTTCTCAGACTTCATGATAAAAATATGATTTATTACTCATCCTTTTAAAAAATGTAAGAAAGAGAAATCTAGTACTATTTGTATACAATTAAAGGATGAGTTACAAAATAAAAATCCGAATACTTTGGAGAAATCGTTATTCATATTGCATCAACCTTGCATTGTTGACTATATCTCAGATATTTATGCAACAGTGTTGTCATTACTTTTTGTACATCTAATAAAAATTTAATATTTGATAAAATTCAAAAATATTTGTAACTGAGAGACACATGAACCCCAATTTACTACTACTTTATTCATAATGTCAATTAATGATTATTTTCTAACAATTTGAACATTCCAGTATATAAAAACAATACACTTTGAAATCTTGATATAAATAAATTTTTTTCTATAATAAGAAAATCCATTGAATTCGAAATAGTGCAAATAAATTGAGATAAAGACAAATTTTTTTTTGGAAATTGAACACATACATCACTAAATATGATCTCTTAATAAAAGCACAAGAATTATATGACATACGTAATTGTGAGTTAAAAACTGAATTGAATATATAAACAAATATATGAAAGGAGATTTCAAATTAAGGCTAAAAAGAACAAAGGGGTATATTATTAAGATTTTATGATGTTAATAAAATAAATATTGGAGAATAGTCGCATCACTTCAAATGGGAAAAATGAATTGAGCTTTTGAAAGTTAGACTTAATTTCAACACAAAGGAAGAAAAAATATTTCTAGTTTATTCTAAATTTCTAGTTTATGTCTTTTAGCATAAAATATAATAAACTCAAAGCAAAATAATTAAATACATTGCACTTTTTTACCTGAAGCATTAATGCAATTGCAATACTCAAAGTAACACAGGCAGTTACACATCTTTCATCAAAATGAGTAGCTAAACATATTCGAGTAGAGTTAGAAATCACTTCACTTAAGTCATGAAAGTGAGGTATGCCTGTAATACAAGTTTGTTTCTTTTAACAAGTAAATAACTGAAAAAATATCCTTAAATTATATATATATCAAAAATATAAACACAATAGTTATAAACCTAAGATAACTATAATCAAGATAGAATAAAGTCTTAGTCACAGTAGTACTAAAGCAAACTCCTGGCCTTAGGAACCAGAATTGCAGATTTAAACAATGTTTTGCTGACAGCCAACCTTCACCTGTATTTGTCAATATTCTGGGTCATACGGAAAGTAAGAAATTTCAAGAGAAGTTTCACTATTATTACAAATAAAACCATAATCTATTAATAAAATGATAATATTATAGCCTATAATAATTACTACAACATGTAAAACAAACTAAAACAATTATATAAGGATTTATCAAGCGAGTACAGCAAAACTATTTTCCTGGGAAACAGAAAGGTGAATATCAGTAACGCATAAAATTAGTAAGTTTTGATAAAATAGCATTAAGTCTATATATATACAACCCAGACATATACAGTTAATTTAAAATAAAATATATAATATTGTTAATTTACTTAACTTGATGCGCCATCTATCGATTAACTGTACAACTAATAACATATTACTTATACTAAACTGTTAGGAGTATAACATTTTATAAAGTTAGCAGGGTATCCATGTTCTATGCAATGTTTAATAAAGTTATTAAAATTTAAATATACATTATATTTATCACTAACTAATATGTTTTATTACGATAAATATAATTTAAAATAATATTTCTATAAATAGATAAATTCGAATTCTAGTAAGGCACTTTAAGAATGTTAAAATTAAAATCATCTCTTTTATCATACATATTGCAATGTAATTTATCGTCCTTAATATGCAATGATATATCCAAGTAATTAGTTTTAACTGGATTACTATTAATTTTAATTAGGTTTAAATAATAGGGATAAAACGTAATATTGGGGTTAACATTATTTTTACCAAAAAATGATGTCTCATCTATGTATAATTATTATTAAATGTTTATATTCATAAAAATGTAAATATAAATTCGTTAAACTATTGCTAGCAGGGCCACCCTGAGGCAAACCATTAGTTTGTTTCTACAAAGAACTATTAAAATTAATGTAGTTTTCTTTTAAGACTAAATCTATGAGAGTTCTAAATTTTTGTAAGTTAATATTAAGGTTATAAATACTATGATTTTCTAAAACTACTTTAATAATATCATTGATATCAATGGAATTAAAAAAAAGATCTTCAAAGTCATAACTATAAACTGAATAAATATTTCTATTTTTTAAAAAAAATCTATAATATTTCTACTATTTTTAATTATAGCTTTATTACATCGCTTATTGATGATGTTTTGTACAATATTATGCAGCATTTTACCTGCAGTAGTGATATATGTTTTAAAACCATTTGTTACTGTTCTAAATTTAACAGGATTTTTATGGAATTTAGGTGTTAAAAATATATATGGAAACTTAATCTTATGAATGGAAACACCCAATTTTCTATATAAAGCAATAATTCGATTATTAATTTCTTTATGTGACAAGTCTAATCTTTTAAAAGATCAATTGTTTAAAAAGTGCTCATTAATCATATTATAAAAATATTTACAAATTACAGCATAATTTCCAGGCACTTTGTCTATGTAAACAATGACAAAATTCTTTTGTAAATCATAAATCTTCTTTTTTACATCTTTATAAGTAAGTACTGAATTAGAATGGTAATTAAATTTCATCAATATTGTACTTAAACTCATCAAATGCCTCTAAAGGCAAACCATATTTAACTGCAGATTTAGTAACAAAATTATTTATATCTTTATTAATTTGTTTTTTAACAGTATTATTGTTATTAGAAACAGTTAATCTAAAACTAGTGCCTTTACTCATGATAGCTTTTAAAATTTTGTTCTTGATTATTTTTAAAATTGTCTGTGACTACATGCTCATGATAGCTATCAATAAATTCCTGATATAGTTCTTACCTTTACAATCATCTATTTCAAGAGAAGGTATATATATATCAAAATAGTAAACCTAGATAGTCATTTAAAATTTTTTTTGTAATATTTCTTTCATATTGTAATGCATTTTTTTTAATATAACAAAATGGAAATTTAGAATACATTAAAGTTACTTACAATGTAACTAAAGAATTTTTTGGAAAAATTAAAAACACAAGCAAAGAGATGCTTGAAACTTGGGTCAGCATTTTTTCCCTTCAAATTTGATAGTTAATATAGATCCCAGATTTCAATTTTCAGAGTAAAATTGTGTGAGTTTTCACATATTCTTCAAAGAATAACAAGTTTCAGAAATCTCTGTACCCTTTTGAGTTAACACTTTAAAGCAGTAAAAATATTATATTACCCACTATTTAATTTTGAGTTCTATCCTATATTTACTTCTCTTCCACACTATTAAATTTTCTAAAAAGTATACTTAATAGTTTTTTTTTTATTAGCAAGTAAAATATTGCATCATTGATTCTGAATAAATTTATTTTGTAATCTTTCATTCATATATCATTTCTGTAAGTGTAAAAATAAGAAAAAAATATTAAACAATTAAAAAAATGAAAAATTTATTTATGCATTTTAAATAGGCATATTGTTTAAAAGACACACATTATATGTTTTTAATACATTACTCTTATACTAAATGACTTACAAATGTCATATTTAGTATACCTTTTAATATTCAATTTCAAGCCTGTATCAAAGGCCTGCCTGTATCATGCCTGCCACAATCCCAATTTAATATTTACACACATACAATTTTAGCCTTAAGTTTAAAAGTTTTGAACTGTATTCCTGTGGCTATTCTACTATGACTTATTATACTTCTACACATTGCTTAGCTTTGCACTAAATTTATAGCAATTTAGTACATGTTTACAGATTACATATCTTTACTTATTACATATAAATGTGTGTGTCTGAATTGACTCATTCAACAAAGAGCATTGGAAAAGAAAAAATTTGAAAACTGATAGCTTTTTAATATTTGTAAATATAGTGTGCATGTACTGAGTTATAAAATTAAATTCCAAATAAACATATAAACAGAAATAAATATTTGACCTGAAAATAACTTTAAAACCAAATTTTTGTTAAGTCTAGTGTCTTAATTGTTACATTACATAGGACAATTTAAAAATAAAAAATTAAAGTGCATAAAGAATTATAAAATTTTAAATGTGATTCTCAAAAATACTCAAAAGTTCACTTTTAGGTTTTATTACACTTACACTCTATGTATCAAATTTGGGAAAGGGAAAAAAAAAAAAAAAAAAAAAAAAAAAAAAAAAAAAAAACAGGTGATACAAATATTTGAGTTTCTATTTGAAAAATAATAAAAAAAGATCATAGCTAATTACAAAAACTTAATGATATATTTTTTAAATCTAAAATCAGCAACTCATGTGATAGAACCATAAAAAATCAAAACAACATAATTGCTTTTTTTGAAATAAAATTCTATTTAAATGAAAAATTACTTTTATACGTTTCATTAGCTATATTTAGAGATGATACATTTATTAATTCTAACTTAAAATAGTACACAAAGTAAGCATATTCTAAAGAAATTATTCTAAAATATAAAATTCAAATAATTAAAAAAAAGTTTAAAAAAAATTTCTAATATGAAAATATTCTACAAGGAAAAAAATTCCTTTAAATTTAAGAGAAAAAGAAATACATTTTAAGGATTTAATTCAACAATTAACAATTTAGATCAAGATATATAAAAAATTAACTAGAATTTTAAAAGTATTTAAGAATACTTACCAAGCACAAGTGACCTAGGAAGAGATCCACTATCAACAAACAAAGATGATTTAATTGTATTATTATTATCTGTTCCATTTGTAATTCCAAATCCATCATTTTTATGCAGATCCTCAGCTACTTGATGTGGATTATGAATATAATTATCAGCTTGCAAAACCTAAAAACCCACAATCTATAATTACATGAAATGCATATATTTAGCACAAAGCTACATCTTACTAAGTGTAAAATTGTGCTTAACTTCTGTAATATTTTTTGTTTTAAATTCTAAATGCTCTATTTAGATATTTTTTTAAAAAAAGGAAAATTACACAATGTAGTTTATTCTGTACATATTTTAATCATGTAACCATATTAAAATTAAAATATAGCACAAAAAATATGTATCCACCTTTAAAAATAAATTTTACCTAAAAATGTCTTATAAACATCATACTCAGAAGCAATCAAAGGGCTATCGGTAAAAATTTCACAATTTTGAGTCATGGTACAGTGATGAGGATAACACCTGAACCAGAACATTACTCCTCAAACTTCCACACCAAAACAATGTAAAGGTAACTGATTTTACATGCATGGCAGGTCTTTAGTGACATACGGACTGAAATTTTCAACTTGACAAATACAGCATCAGCCCTAAGTTTGCAACACTGACAATTATGTTATCACCACTACACTACGAGTAGAAGAAGAGTTTCTATCTTAAGTACTCCAATTAAAATTTTAAAAAAAGTATTAATTTATTTTTTCAAACTTAAATTATCCTGGTTAAATTCTATCTTATTCTCATCATATAGTAAATGTACAAGAAAATATTTAATGGAAGTCTAAGATCTCTTTTTAGATAAAAACAGTAGTCACCAACCACAACAGTAGGTCCACTAACATGAATATATATAAATAAAGATGGCTATCTTTTCATAAAGTATACTATAATTATATTGCCATTTATTTGACACTACTTAAATTGCCATGCCACTGAAGAGGAACTTCACAAAAAGCAAGAACTGAAACACTTAGTAACATTAACTAACTGAAGTGTTATGCGTTATGTCATCAATTTACTGCAGGTTCCAAATCTCACTTTAAATGCTACTAAGATCTAAAAAAGTTACTAGTTCTAAAATAAGAAGGAATTTTGTTAAGAGGTGCAATTCAATTGACCAAAATCGTAAAAAAAATCAAATCTAGTTTTTTTATCCTAAATTATCCTTTATATATTTTTCTATAATCTCACAAAACTTGAAAGCTCTAAGTTTAATAAATGCAGAGTTATGATAACTTTAACATCTGTTTTTATTCACATTCCAATGACAAATCAAAACTTTAAACCAACTTATCTCAGAAAGACAAAATAACTCGATTGTCTTCATTAAAAATGCTAAGGTTTTTTTCTATAGTGCTAAATGCTTTAAAATTTCTTTCTAACTATTGCTAATAATACAAGTAACAAAAGTTAGTATGCATTTTTGAATCAAAGCAATACTTATTTCTTTAAAAATAATTAATTTTAGAATTTATACATTTCTTTAAGGAATTTTTAATAAGCATTCATTATTGTACAAATACCCCAATCATGTTATTACAAAACCTACACCGACTTTTGTTATACAATGTTTGATGTAAATCAAATTTCATGTGTGTTCATTAATTTTTGTAGGAGGAGTAGCATTTTAAAATCACCTAATAGAAAAATTTTTTTTCTTTGAAAAAATTAACTTTTTACGAAATTTTGAGCACAAAATCTGTTTTACATAATACATATTTGCAGGGAGCAACCAAAAAAATTTTGAGTAAATCGTACCTTGTCCCTTAAAAGTAGTAGCTAAAATTTTAAAAAAGTATAATCCATATTCCATAATATGTTTTGTTACTTGTCATTTTTGAAACTGAATTTTGACGAAAATATATATAAGTAATGTCCTAATTTTTCTGTGGACCATTGAAAATCTTTCATGGACGACTGGTTGATTAAAATAATATTATTATCAGAAGTTACATCATATTTTCAGATTCACTGATGAAACATCAAATAGTTTCCAAAAAAAAAAATTAAATCTAGACCTAACTGTACTTTTGCCTACGAATAATAACTGCGCAAATTTGTATGATGGAAAGGAATAAGATTTAAATAAAATTTTTTATTCAAGTTTGACTTTTTATTCCTTAAGCAAAAATATTTAAATCAAAGGACATTTTAATAAAACTTTAATGAGAAAAAAATATTACTAAATAAGAGTTGATTTGAGAGCTACTTGATGAAATTAAAAATCATATATATATATATAGTTATTCCATTCTCATTCTGGACTCACAAAGAAAAAATTTAAAGAGAAACATTTCCATGCATGTAAAATCTTTGCTGAGGGGATTAGAAACTTGTCTGGTTTAACTGATAGTAATGTAAAGTATGTAAAAGTCAAATCAAAATAGCCAGGAATCTGTTTGATGCAAGTAGGGTTGAAGTGGATGGTAGGGATCAGAATCTTGTTTGTTCAATAGTCTTTTTTTTACTTTTGCACATGTTTCTTTTAGTTTTTGCATCTTGCATACTGTCAGTTAATAGTGTAAAAAGTTTTAATGGTTAAAATGAGTTGTGCAAAAGGAAAATGAAATGTTTTAAATGTTACACACAAATTAGAAATCACTAAAGAACTAAATTGTGGAGATTTAACAAGCAAATTATTAACAAGCAAAATTTTAAGATTTAACAAGCAAAAAATTTAATAAGATTTTTATTTTAAATTTTGATAAAAAAAATAACACAAGCCCTTTTGCAATAGTCAAGCCACATATACTTTTCTCAACAAAGTCTCTCATGGCTGGATGAGACATGTGTGTATTCCTTATGTACAACTCTTGTGGTCAAGTGTGTAGTAAACCACTTTTTAGATGGAACATTTAATATATTTTCTTACTACTAGATATAGTCTTGAGTTTGTTATAGTGGAATGTTTTACGAATGGAAAATGCAGACTTTTATTTCATATAGCAATATTTTTATTGTTAGTATTTTGTTTTGATGTAGGGATGAGTAATGTAAATTAATGGAACTTGCCCTTTAATTGTGTCAACTAATATAAACATGTGTATATGAACATAATATTTCAGAAAACTTTTGCTTTTGGAAATATGAGGGTAAATATTCTATGATTTTAGATTTTTCATTCATTCCTCATTAGTTTTTTATTCATCCCGCGAGCCCTGGTATGAATGTTTGGTGTATCGTTTATTTTTTTATACCGTAATTATGATGATAAAGTGTTAAAATTACCCTCAACAACTGTTAGAAATTTTCTCAAGAAATTTACTACAAAATGAAACAATATATAGGGCTACACATTTAAGTTAAGAGAATTTTTTTCAAAGTTAGGTTTAGCACCATGAATTGTCCATCTCAATGAAATGGTGCATTCTGTTAAGTGGTCATCCCGAGACGTAGTTTGCTGATCAAGGCATTCTTAAAAGATTAAAAAATTCTTTAAAAAACCTATAAAAATGAAATGGTATTTGTTAAACATACCAGATTAATTGTTGTTGAATACATGTAGATTTCTCTAGGGCCAAGTTCTGGAATACCACTTCTTTTCCAAGAAACAAGACGTTTTGCAAATTCTAATTCATCTACAACACCAGCCCATTGTAGGAGAGAATCCAAGACAAGCAACTAAAAATGGAAATTATAACACTTTTAATAAATGCAAATATACAAACAAAATTCAAAGCAAAAACAACTTAACAAAATACATTTAAAAATTATTAATATGCAATGATAAAATAATTTTTAAAAAATATATCGTGCTACATATTTTAAGATAACTTTATGCTGAAACAAAAAAAAAAAAAATGTGTGCATTTGACTTTTTCAATTTTATACTTATTAAAGAAATCAATTAAAATGTCAAATACATTCAAATATGTGTATAATCCAATAGTAATAATATGAATGTAAAGTATTTCAATAAATAGCATATTATATAAATATATCTGAAAATAAATAGTTTTTTTTACCAAAAAATAATTTTATCTATGGATTGATTCATGAAATAAAAACATAGCTATAATTCGTAGTTTTGAAATAAATATTACATTTTTAAATATTCTTTGTTTGCCTCAAAACATGTTACAGTTATAAATTTGGAAATTTTTATGATCATACTGCATATTAAACCTTAAATATTTATTAACACAATTGATTTGTTCAATGGGAAAATCCTAATATATCATATTTGATGAATAATGTTTGAAAATCAAAGAATTTGACAAAAACTGAAATATATTCATCTCTGATGCACTTTAGTATATAACCAAAATAGCTAAAAAATTAATTACTAAATATAAATGATGAAGTATTAAAAATAAAATTTCAAATAAAAATCAATCAGCATAACATAATTTTTATAAGAAACAACAGCAAATGAAGTTATATTCCAAAATATTTGATGCAGAAAAAGTATATAAGCACATCTATTGATGCAGATACACATAAAAATAAAAGCACACCATTTGATCAGAATTTGAAGTCCAATCACCTCTGGTCCAATGAGCACGATGTTCATCTCTTATGATATCTGAATATGTAAAAGTTTCTTCATCATAATGAAATCGACATTCATCCCGAGATAAAAATTCAGTAGCTGTGCCAAGAGCATCTCCAATAATAGCCCCATAAAGTATACCTAAAAATGGAAATGTATTCTAATATAGAGATATTTCTGTTTTCCAGCAACAAATTAATCAGTATTATATTATGAGTAAAATAAAACAAATTCATTTCCCATGAAACAGCATAACCAATAAATGTGAATAACTATTTAAGTAAAATGAATAACTTTAATATAAATCTTTCAAGCAAATCAATGACAAAATATTGTATTCATATTTGTTCTGTAAAGTCTTAAAATATGCATAGTATTTCCTTTTATGCATTAAAATATTAAAATTGGACCATATAAATAAATTAAAAATTACAAGGATTTCTCAAACACTATAATAATCTTGCATATTTACTTTCTAAACTCTTATACTTTTTAGAACTATAATAAAATTTTAAAAAAGTTGCATACCTATAACTTTATCTCTTAATTCATCTGGATGGAGTTGAGTAGCATCATATGGTGGTAATAGTGGAGTCCTGATTCGACTAGCAGTATTTAAAGTTGCAGTTTGTATTTGAACATATTGGGCTCTTACTGAATCAGAATTAGGTTTGGCAGTCTGAATCACATTTGCTCGCACTCTAGGGAAAATGTTTAATTCTTTTCCTTGCTTGGCTAAGATTTTCCCTGATGCAAGTTGCTTTAGAAATCGAATAGTCGAATCTGAACCACTGTCACAAATATTTTGAGGTGGTTGAGATATGCAGCAATTTGATATAGCAAGGATAATTTCAATTGTTTCACTATAACCTAATGACTTTGGAAGACTTTTAAGCTTGTTGTTATTCACATTAAGTTTTTTGAGAGATTCCATTTCTCCAACTTTTTCAGGCAATTCTAGTAAACAATTATGTGACAAATCAATTTTTTGTAATTTAACTAGGCGAGTAATAGTTGATGGTATCTCTTCCAAACAATTATGAGACAGAAGTAAACATTTTAGGTGAAACAAAAGGCCTATGCTATCTGGAAGAGCAGAAATTTTATTATAACTAAGGTCCAAAAATGCAATATGAGGTATTCGAAGAGGAAGCTCAGCTGGAAGAGTAGATATGCAGTTGAAAGATAAATTTATCCTTTCGTGAAGAGATATTGAATCTGTAATGGCTGTTGGGATATCAGACAAGCATTTATATGAATATTCACCTTTGACATGCTGAAAAAAGTTCAAGAAAAAAATTAGCATAATGAAACTTATAATTGGATAAGATTGCAATATCACCAAAAAAATATTTTTGGAGTATGAATATATTACTCATTCAAAAAATTTAGATTTTCCATTTTTATGGAAATATTCCATTACAAAATTAGGATGTGAATAAAAAAGTTTTATCAAATAATTTGCTCAAAGTTAAAACTTTTTGATATTTATATAAAGTTGCTTAGTAAATACAATTGAAAATTATATAATGTCATACTTATAACTGAAAGATTGAAATTATGAATAATATAATCATTTTTAAAAGTAAAACTTTTAGAACTAGGATATGAGGGTTTTTTTGCAAATTAAGTCATTAATTAAATTTGGATTTAATTAATACAAAATTGAACTTATACCAAAATAGGCAAATAAAAGTAGTATCAACTTGTATTTAGAAGATGAACATAAACACACTTATGTCCAAAATTAAGTCATGAACATAAAATCTGTGTAAACTGATGAACTATCCACTGTGATGCCATGAAGTTTGGCTCAGAGACATACTACAATGCGAGAAAGAATATAGCAACATAACAATTTGGAACAGATTTTAATTGTGAATTAAGACACAAGAAATATTTAAAAATGTGGAATCATGAATCAGATATAAAGCATTTACCTCTGGAAAAGTCTCTCTATTATGGAGTATGATCAATGTGCACTACTATACAAGTCTCACAATGAGCTACCATAATGTTTATGAGGGTTTCAATAAGTGTTTGTGGCAACAAACCCCTTTCATCCAAAAGCACGACTTTTAACTCCTGGGAGGGGGCTACATTGAGAAATTGCTTTTCCTAGACCATGCCAAACATGTTCAATAGGATTGATATCTCCATAGATATCCTATTGACATCTCCAATAGGATCCATATGGGGAATATCCACTTCGTCAAGAAATTCATCAACAATGTGAGCTTTCTATAGCCACACATTATCGTCCATAAAAATGTAGTCCAGGCCCATAACTTCCCAGAAAAGCCTCAGATAGACTTCAAAGATTTCATCCTTTAGCACTGTGCATTGACAGTACCTGTATTGGAAATGTGCAGTAGTGTGCAACTGCTCAACATTATGACACCCCAGATAAGCATTCTTTTGCTACTAAATCTGTTGATTTCTGTTACTTAAGTGGGATGGAAGAGAGTTCCACTTTTTCTCCTGATGAAGATTAAATGAAAATCACTCTGTTTGGTGAATCTCGACAGATCACTGAAAAGGAACCCCCCACATTCTTGTGGTGTCCATGACTGATGTTTTTGGCTCCACAATAACTGGTCTTTTTGGTTGGAATCAAAGGAACAGATAGGACTGGATGCCAGGCATAAAGACTAGTCTCTGCTAGACATCTGTAGACTGCTTGCCTGGAAATTCTTTTTCCAGACACTGCAGTTAAATCACGAGCAAGCTAAGAAGGCATTGTCATAGACTTAATGCCAAGTAGTGGTCCTGTGCAAGCATTGTTACTCTGTAGCAGCCTTGGCTAATCTTCCTGGTAACCATACCACTTGTTTGGAATTGAATCCACAGAAGGGAGATCATTTTCTGTTCCACTTATAACCACCGAGTTACCTCCAGTTAAGACTGGCCAGCTTCCAGCCTGCCAATGGTTCTCCATCTGAAGGAATCTTCTTTACGATTAGAAGAACTTACTTTCACTGCAAGGTAACTTGTTTGTTTTAAAATAATATTCACAAAACAGTAGGCAACAATTCCAGCTGCTTAAACGACATCAATTCTGTAGTTCTGCAAAAATTAATGCAAAGCAACTTCATTTCATAAGCCGAAGAAGGTTGATATTGTACTACTTGTTCAAAATACATAAATTAGATATTTTATCAATTTTATTGGTAGCAATTTAGAATCATGTCGAAAACTATGCTTGGGACCTTAATATTGGACATGAGTGTATGTGAAGAGGTAATAGTAAAATGTAACAAAAACTGGATTTTCTTTAATTGAACTAAAAAGAAACATCCCTTAAGAACTAAATTCAAGCCTGAGATTTATTACCAAAGATGAGCTGTTTACCAGAGATCAATTCCAAATGATTTTATGAATTACAGCAACCTATTTCATACCATTCTAAAGACAAATGCTTAACATTTTTTTGAGGCAAACCACAATTTATTGAAGTTTACTAAAGGTCACCAATGGTATGGGGCTAATATGTAAAGACCAAAATTGCACTAATTTCACAGTTTTCATGATTATAAATAACGATACACACTATTGCATTGTAATTACAGAAGTTTTTAAAGAACAATAATAGTATAATTTGATAAGAAAATATTTAACATAGATTGAATTTTAAATTTAAAAAATAGCTGTTAATTCCTTTTTTGATTTATCTCATCAGTGCTTACAGTCTGTGTTAAAAGAGCTGTACTTAGTTCTGTAAAGCATTTGTGTAATGAATTAACCATTGGCATGTTGTACAATTCAATCTGAGTAAACAAAAGTTGTAAATATTTCTCATTTGTCTATTCATTAATTATAAGTTCATTGTGCTCATTACAGACAATTAGTTACACTAATATAAACATATTATTAATACTAAATTTTATATATATATGTAAGGATAATTAAATTAGATCTAAAATTAAACCCTAACCACTTCTAACTTTTACTTTCCCATTACATCTTCAAGTATTAAATTTATTACCCAGTTCCAGTTCGGGAATATAGAACACATTGCCTTAAAAGAAGTTTGCCGGCTCCAACCATTAATTTTTATCACCTAGTATTTTAAATATACCTCTTCAATAAGATATGTACTTGAAGACATCTGGCTTTTGAGGGGGCCGTCTATTCATATGGTTAACACATGTCCATCTCTCTCTTACAAACATATTACAAAATGATCTCATGGAATAAAGATATTTAAAATCAAAAGTCTTGATATTCACTCGAAAAACACGACAGCAATAAGCCGGTAGGATACCTGAAAACGCAGTTTTAACGAATTAAATCCATCGAAAAATTAAAACATTTAATAACGGATGCCAAAGTTAGACAACTACTATGGAAATTGCTTTAAAGGACTTGATGGAATCCGGAACGCGCTGTATCTGTTTGTGCTGAAGAGGCGCTCTACCCCGGGAAACGAAACCTACTTTGACCAAAAGCAAATATAAACAGCTCTACAATAAACATTCCCTGATGGTAAGGAAAAAAAAAAGAAAAAAGAAACGCTCCTGTCCCTGAAAAGAAAATTGCCATTCCAGCAGCAAAAGAATCAAAACAAATCCCCATTAAAAGTTCTCTGATGGCGAGGAAGAAAAAGAAAAAAGTGAAGTGCGCGTCAACATTTGGAAAAAATGTACGATAATCCTGATGTGAATTTGACCAACGTTGAATACATTATTGGAAGATCAACTTCGAGTGTATTATTGAAAATCAACATCGAATCCAATAATGAAGGCGCCACCATCGAATATATTACAAAATCAAATCAACAAACAACAAAATGAACCAGAAATCTCTGCCCGTAAGAAATAGAGGTCAGTGAAATTATTAATTTGCATTCATGTAGTACAGAAGTGACTGAGTTTTGTTTAAAAAGACTCTTAGGATAGGAAGAGTAATAGAAATGATATTAAACTTTTGTATGATATATTTTGTGTTAAGTGATATTGTTGTTTATAGTTAGAAGAGAAAGTAGAGTGTGTTTTATTATATAAAATTTTGAGAAATTTTAATGTATTTCATTATTTTATTTTAAGTAGTTAAATGAATTATATCATTTATATGATAGTATTGGTGTTATATAGTTAAAAGATATAATGATAGTTATTAGAGAAATGACTCTAATGTACTAATATTAACATAACTGATTGTGAGGAAAATTAAAGTCACATTGCATTCTTTTTATCCACTGAATTTTATTATTTTGTAAATTATTTTATTCATCAGTAACTTTGCTAAATTTAAATTAAAAAATTTTCTCATATTGAAATTTTGTGTTTTGATATACTAGCCACATATCAGGATTCACTGTTTCTTGAAATTTTCTTTGTCTAAATTTAAAGTAATTTAACAACTTGATTTTGGAAATGATACAGTGGATCGAAGAGAATTCAATCATTATGATTTTGTATATGTCTTGGAACATTAACAGGACACTTATTTAGTTTGATTTGTATATTTCTTATTGTTTTCATAATAGCATCCCTGAACATCTGTCATTTGATCATGCAGATTTGTCAGAGAGATGTGTTGGTATTGGTATGGTGTAAATTATATTACTGAATATGAAATGAGAAGGAGAAAAATTTGTCTATGAAATGAATAAGTTGCAAAAGTTACAGAGAGATTCAAAATGTTTTATGTGATGATTTGAAGTAAAAGTGAATATGGTGAAAAATTTACTACACTAATTTGTATGTGTTGTTGAAAATAATTATTATAATAATGATAGATTTCTTTCTAGAGATGATTCCCCTTTTTGAATCGAGATAAATAAAAGAGCTCTTATATTCTTATAATACATGTAAAAGGAATATGATCTGGTGTGTTGAATAGTGTATAAGTTGAATAGTGTATAAACTGTTCTCATATTATTAATCATATCATTTTATTCTTGTCTATGCTTTGATATTTTAACAGTGTATTTCAGCTATGTATATTTTTATGTAACAAAATTAAGTAGTATTACGAAGGCGCCTGAGTATATTTTAATAGAAAATTAGTATCTTAATATTTGTATATCATGTATTTTTTAAATTATATTATTGTTTATATGATAAATTTCCACACATATACTACTACTTAGGTAGACTATGTGCTAGCAATAACACAAATCTAATAATATGAAAGATCTGGAGGAAACGTTAAGCTCTTTTTCTGGATGCAATATAGATTTGAAAATGCTAATGTACATTTATGTGTAAGGAATTTCATTTTATCAATTATTATTTTAGAAGTGTTTTATTATTTTTTATTATTATAATTTCGTTTATTGTATTGTATTTTGATTTTATTATTCGTATTACTTGAATCTATTTACTGTGTGTAATATGTGTTTTTATATTTTGTTATGTACTGTTTTGTATATATTGAAAATTTATTATGTTGGTAAGAGAGAAAGACCACCGTTACTCCAATTTTAAAATTGGGGGGGGGGGAATGCAAGGATAATTAAATTAGATCTAAAATTAAACCCTAACCACTTCTAACTTTTATTCTCCATTAAATCTTCAAGTATTAAATTTATTACCCAGTTCGGGAATATAGAACATATTGCCTTAAAAGAAGTTTGCCAGCTCTGACCATTAATTTTTATTACCTAGTATTTCAAATATACCTCTTCAATAAGACATGTACTTGAAGATATCTGGCTTTTGAGGGGGCCGCCTATTCATATGGTTAACACCGTGTCCATCTCTCTCTCTCTCACAAACAGATTACAAAATGATCTCATGGAATAAAGATGGTTAAAATCAAAAGTCTTGATATTCACTCAAAAAACACAACACATATATATATATATATATAACAATTTTAAAAAGTATTCACATAAGTAAAACAGCTGTTTAAGAAATATTTTTCAAATTAATTTAATGAATCTTTAAAGAAATTATGAGTTTTGATGTAAATACAAGATCATCATTGACAAAACATATACCAATAAAGGAAAACATAAGTAGAATATAAAATAAATACGAACATTTTTGAAAACAATAAAAGTAAAATACCTTACAATACGTTAGATAATCAACAGGTGTGCTTAAATCAAGCTCTTTTCTTTCATCTTCCCGTACTGGTTCTAACTGGTGCATTTCAACATTACCCATGATGATATGTCTATTTAAAATAAAATATAATGATGCATGTCAGCTTAAAATTCACAACATAAAAAGAAATTTTTTGAGAGAAAATGCACAGTAAAATTTTCATAAAGCTACTTATACAAGAGGTCTTCTTGCATTATCACAATATTATTATTCCTTCACAATATCATTATTCTTTATTGCATTATCAAAATATTATTAAAAAAAAAAATGGAAATTGCAAATACTGAACTAAAACTTTAGGATATCCTTCGAGAGGAAAGACAAAATAATTTATGATTTTATGGATACATATGTATTAATGTTAACACAGCCAAATTTGTGACACACAAACCCTGACTAAGTGTCTAACTCTGCATAGGGGAAAATTTTTAAAAAGGGACTTTAAAAATTTATAAGTGGGTTTTTCTGTTATGATCAATTCTGCTTAGCAATAATGCTTTACAATCAAATATATAAGTTCCACTTTGCCTACTGAGCCTATTTAAAGGATTTGTATCAGATAAACTGCATTATTAGAATACATAATTTAATACTGAACTTCATTTTTCGAAAATACAAATTTTAAAATTTCATTAATTTTTTGCAAATATTACAATTATAGTCTATAAATGAAATCAAAATAAAATAAAATAAAAAAAGTTATACAAATTACATATAAAAAATAATAAATGGGAAAAATTAATAAAAATTACAAATTTGGATGACAAGCAATATCTAAGTAAAAATCAGAATTCCCATTATAAAAATTTCAGAATTACATAATTAAAAATTAAAATTATTTCTCAATAGAAATAAAAGGAACTAATTTGATATTTGAGTGGGGGCAATTCCTTAATCGCCCCAAGTAGAGCTTGTCATTGAGTGATATGGAATTGAAGATGGCAGCTTAGTTGTAACAAATCATCAGAAAAATAATTTTTAAAAAACTGTTTTAAAATATATTTCAAATAAAGAATATAAGAACAGATTGAAAATAACCAATATCAATATAATATAATTTAATATAATAATTGTATTATATAATTATTTTATACATAAAATAATTATATAAAATATATTAAAATTAATCAATGATGAATATTAATTAATAACAGCTGATAACTTGCAATATTCTAAAAATGGCGAGTTCCTTTAATGAATTTCACTTTTATCAAGGAACATTTAAAAAATCATTATTTAATAGCAAAATAAAGTGAAAATGTGCTATTTGCAGTGATAATTAAAAGCACAGTCCTCAAATTTTATAAAAAAAATATTCTGGTACACACACCAATGATATTAGAAATATCCATTTTCGAAAATAGCACAAAATACAACAGAAGACTGAAGCAGTAGTTTGAACAATAATTGCAATGAAAATAATTAAATTTTTAAAGAAATTGAATTAAAATTGCCTGAAATTAATAGGGTTACTGTGTAGAAAACCCAATAAAATTAACTACAATGTATGTCATCCCCATGGCAACTATATTACCACACAATTGAAATATCAAGACAACCGTATTGTAATGTTATTGCCCACCTTTGCAAACATAAACAATTTGGCGTGTAGCACTCGTATATCAAATTAGCACAAAATATAAGTATATAAAACCCTGCAGCATCATCAGAGGTGTAATATAATTGATACAACAAACATATCACAAAAGAATATTAACAGCTTTATAAGTATTAATGAATCAATTGTAAATTGTAAAAGTACATTTTACCAAGTTTCTTGAGACTATCTTATGTATCTAAAAAAAAGAGGTTATTTTGAATGATACTTTTTAATTAACAAAAATGCAACATTAAAATAGAACTAAGCCTTCAAAAATTGTATACTGATGACAGTTTGTTAAAATAAATCCTTTAGGAAAGCTTTTGTTTTTTTATATCTAAAATAACAAAAAAGAAATTATACATAAGTGAATCATATAAAAACTTATTTTAATATGAGCTTCTAAAAACTTTAAAATTAAAACCGAACGAAAAGAGTCATTAGAAAACTAAAGGTAATATTTTTTGCTACATCTCATCGAGTTTTTCTTCCTCCCCAAAATTTTAATCTTATTAAATACAAATATATTAGCCAATCTTATTAGAAATTATGTTACTATACATTTTAAATATCATAATAATTATATATATAAATAATACAGGAATATTTCTAGTAATAGTAATTTCTAAAATTAAACATACACAAAAATAGCAGTCAGAATGCAGGCAAAACAAAATAGACCGCTGAAATTTTAAATAAAATATGCATATAAATAGAAATACATATATAAATGACTTTTAGAGTGGTTTCCACAAAATTTATATCAATAACACAGGATTAGCAGGAACTAAACTGAGTAAAATACATATTGCACACATTTAAAGAATGCAACAACCAGTATTTTACAAATAAGTTTTAAAATTTTTTTATATAATATGAATTACAAATGTATCGATACTATGTATATAACTATCAACTTAAAATAGTCACTATATATAAATGTATATTGGTAACTCAAAAAGGTGCGGTAATGAAATAAAAAAGGAATTTAATTACAAATATTAGCCACTCAAAACCTTTGAGTAAATGCATCAGACGAAAAAAAAAATCATAGAGAGAAATCGCAAAATTCACATTCTTTGTTATGTTTTCATCATAATATAAGATAAAATGCGGCAAAGTAAGAAAAAAATTAATTTGTTTTGAATTTGTTTAGTTTCACTTTGTTGTCGTGGCGATTTAAAAACTGTTTAGTTGTTTCCCTACTTTGCTACCAAAGTAATTAATTGATCTTGTTAGAAGCCACCAGATAACGGGAAACTGTAAAATTTACCGCAAATTTTTTTAACATTAATGAATAAACTTATTGAAGAGACTTATTATTTTCTATTTTGCTCTGAGCACTCTTTTACATGCAAATATAACATTAAGATAATAAATAGTTTACAATCCATCACATGCTTGTATTTTCAAATTTACATTTTTGAATCGACATTGTCTGCATTTGGGTTATTAGTTTTTTAAAGCAACCATATATTATGCTTTTAAAATGTTGTGCGTATTCAGTTTTGATTCATATTTTTTATCCATGAATTTAAATTCACAGAATTGGAACAAAAATACCTTCATCGTAGCTATTTTGTTTTGTAAATTGAAAAATAAAAATAAAAAATAAAGATATATAATTTAAGTACAAATTTAAGTAAAAATATATTTCATACTCAAGACATCTAGTGGAAAGAGTGTGCATAATATCATTATTCACAAATCGTAGATTTTGGTCCTATCTTCGGCCACAGAGTCATATGACTTGAGTTGTTTTGCAGAGGGCAAGTGTGAATTGATATTTAAACTTCAAAGGGCGTTTTGCCAACATTGAATTCATCTAGAAAACATTCGTTTTTTTTTTTGTTATAAGTAAGTAAATATTTATTTTGGTTCTTTAGATCTCCACCGATATTTATTTGGCACTCGGATCTATCTAAGTTTTTCGAGTGGCTGTAAAAACTGAGTGATTTTCTATCTTGGGACTATAAAATTTTCATAAATTTTATTTATGTGTATGATAAAAGAGGTTAATTGCACAAATGATTTTTCTTCTTGATAAATTAGGAGACTTATCAAATAATTCTTTTAAGTAAAATATGTATTTTTTTTCGCAGTAAATATCAAAAATGACTAAAGGATTACCTAAAGTAGCTGATGTTGAGAAGGAATCAGAATATGGATATGTATTTTCTGTATCAGGACCTGGTAAGTAATAATAATCAGGTTTAGTATTATAAATTGATATTGAGTAAGTGTGAACTATTTCATGTGTTATAAATGATTATCTTGCATTGATGTACTTGGGATTTATGAGAAAATCAAGAAATAAGTTTTATGATTGTATGATGTACTTAAATTTTAAATTGTAATTTTTACTTTTCAATTTTTTACAACTTATTTTGTTGGATTTTTGTAGAGATTTATTCAACTATTCCAAGAAGAAATATTCATAAATCTTTCTGTAATAGAAACTGAAATATAAGGAAGTCTAGTTAATTTTCATTTAACAACTTGCCCAAATTTTTTAATGAGACTGCCTTTGTTTTCGTGTTTCTTGAAAAATTCCTAGTTATTCTATTTTACATTTTGTAATGTGAGTTTTATAAAAAAATTTGATAGTGTTGGGAGAAAATTATACTGTTTATCTTGTTAAATAAGTAAGCTTTCAAATAGATGATACAATTGCATGGTTTGATGGAAATTTGGTTTATAAATTATCAAGAAAACATTTTGATATTGAAAGAACATTGTAATCAATAGGAGAAATATAACTTTTTTATTTGCCTGTACTAAATTGTAAAATTTGGGCTCTTGTGACAGGCTTGTCAAGTCATATGACCTGTTAGCTTCTGTTGATAGAGCCAATTATTTCCAAGAAATTTAGACTTTGTCATAAATATTTATATTGGTGCATAAACATATTACTTTGAAGAGAAAGTCTTAAAATTTAAGTGACTATTAATTTACATAGAATTTTTCTTTTTCTATCATCAGGATTTTTATCTTTCTCCTTAAGACTATGAATCACTTGTTGAATTGTTTATTATTTTATGAATCTTATTGTTCATGGCTAATTTTATCATGAAAATGACTAACTGTTAAATCTATGGAGAGTGCGAGGAAGATAAGAAATTCTGTTGGAAATGATGAAAATTTTTAAAGTTAATTATTAGTCCTATAAATTAATCTGAGAAAGATAAATTAAAAAAGGGTTTGACTTCTCCTGATTAGTTGAAACTATCTTTTCTCCTTGTATTTTATTTTGTGTCAAAAAGCTGTTCTTCTAGAGTGTACTGTCATTAGTAAAATTTTTCAACTGTGACTTGGAAAATTTTTGTTTCTTTTAACTTTTTTTAACTTTACAAATGTTCATATGGAAGTATCGTTCTTCAAAAGGTTGGATATGAACTCATTTTCTGTTTTCAGTTTTTTTTAGAAGAATAATACAAAGTGCAAGTTTCACTCTACTTAGTATTATTTAAATGAAAACCTATAGATCAGAAATTTTTTTCATGTTTAAAAAAAGCAGCATTTACTTTCAATAATGAATATTGACTTTAGTGGCATACATCTGTGCAACTCCTGCATCACGGAAAGGCCAGGATTCTAGGGGGCCCAAAGCCTGACTGCAGGGGAACCCATATTATATTCTCCATTACATTACTGACTTTATCACCTTCAAATAATTATGGCAATTTTACATTCAAGTTGCATTATTCTGTTAGAATAAATAGGTTAAAAGGTAGAACAGGTAATCGATTCTTTGATGGTACAACAAATCCTGGTGGGGCTTGGCCTTTTCATACCTGAGATTTCACTACAAGGTATTTTTAATAAGGCAGGGTTGTTAGCCCTACACCCAACCACCAACATGGAAGATCAGTGTCATGACAGAATCCCCAAGAGCAGAGTACTCGGCTATACTCCCGAGCGCTGGGTATCTATTTTAATGGCCTTTTACGGCATGCATAAAATACATTGAGGCTGTTCTTTTTCAATTGGTCACCACATGGGTGAAAGGTAGTCAGTTGGCATAGGCAATTTTTTTGCAAGAAGAAGGGGTTGTCAAATTATAGATATTTGCTTGAAAGATTATAAAAATTGCATTTTTCCAAGAAAAAACAAGTAATAAGGAGAATTACAAATAATACTTTTAAAGTTATCAATCATGGATTAGAATAAAGTTTTAATCTGTTATTTCCTTAAAAATTAAAGAAAAATGAAATACTAAATTAGAAAATTAAAGAAAAAAGGCTTGTCTTTGCTTAAGAGTTCCTTGGAAGGTAATAAACCGTTGTGATGGTTTCAAGATTGCTGGAATTGTTACAAAGTAAGAATTGTATTGCTTATCCTGCTTTCCTCAAGCCAGATATTCTTTTGTACAAACCTTCTAATAAAATGCACATTAATTCCTGTCTTTCAGCATTTCCAAATATTTATAGCACTCGAATCCAATTTTAACCAAACACATAACATTTTTGATCATCATATATTCGTCATTTGCAACTATGAATCCTTTATCAATACACCACTGTAGTAGACATTTTTTCATTTCATTTCAAATCATACTGCTCAGGATAATTCAAAGAAACAAATGCAAAACAGAAAAACTCAATAGAAAAGCATTCCATAGAAAAGTTTGTAATTCTGCTTCAAGAACAAAGTGATAATTCTTAATAAAAATGAATAAACAAACAATAAAATAATTAATCTGCACATCTTTAATAACAAGTTGCAATTAATTACAAAGAATATGTGACCTTATCAAAACAAGACGTTTTCAAAGTACAAGTGCTGTCTAATTAAACAGTCAGCTAGAATGAATTTGTTATCTCGCCATGAAATCCAGATAAGCATTGCCAAATCCAATTGACCATCTATTCTGCACTCTGACAGAATAAATGGTACTTTTGAATGTTTAGCCTGTTAATCATTTTGCCAAATCAAAAACTTCCCAAATTGCCATGATATGCATTCAGTTATGAATAAAGGCTCTTGCACATATTCTAACACTATAACCTTGTTTATAAGTTGTCTTTTCTTCTGGTACTTTTTGAGAAAAATAATTAAAATTTAAGACTAACTTCTATAAAAGAGCACAATGGAATATTTCCAAAGTTACTAGATCATTCTATCCAAGAAAGAATGTGTTAATGGGTACTATATGTCTATTTAAAAACAGACGAGAGCAATTTAGATGTAACATTAAAGGGTATGATAAGTGAATACATTTTAGTACGGAATATGGCTATAGAAAGATCCAGAATTAATTTGTTAAATATGCTAAGGGTTTTTATAACTGGTCTAATAAACTGTCATCAATTGAATGGAGAAAATATCTATTGGATTTAGCTGACAAAATTGTTGGTGACAATTATTTGAGAAGTGTGTTTGCATAATCAATTATCCGAAGAGTAGAAAGGAAAATAAATTATGTAGTACCTGTGTTAAATATGTGGAAATTGATGATAGTCTTTTTTCCCCCCAAGTTGATAGATTGTTGCCAGAACAATACATTTATTTCTGGTGGAGTTCGTAGGGGGCTTTTTTGTGTGTGTGTCTGTTTGTATAATTTATATGGATTCCAAATATAAAAGCTACTATTTTTGTGGAAGAAATAAAGTAAAATATTGAAGTTGTATAACTGACCATATGTCTGACTTTTGGAAAGCATATAAATTGAAAGCTTCAAACTTTGAACATTCTAAAGTCAATCATAGGTATAATTTTTTTTACCCTAATACTGGTGTTTGTACACAGAACATTGAATGACTACAGCATTTGGCAAAAATAGTATTGTGAATTTCAAATGACTGTATTTGATTTGTATTTATGTAGATTTAATGACACTGTTTTTCATTAAAAAAAAAACTAGTTTGTTGAAATTTTGACTACCTAAATAATGATTGGAGATATTTCTTTTATTTAAGGTTTAACTGCTTTTTTGTTAAATTAATAAAGTGAAATTCAAATTTAGTTATTAATGTAAACCTTTGCTCAAACAGTTTATTGGCCAACAGGCTATTAAGTATATTAAATATTGCCCTTAATTGCAGCCAGCATATATACATGTCTCTCTTAACCGGTGTGTTGAGTGCCTCGGATGTACATACACGTCTTTCTGAAATAAGATACCTTTCTTTGTCTGCTAATAGTAAAGCTATTCTGAAAGCTTTGGGATTTAATAAAATGACCTTGACAGTGTTTGTGAAGGATTTGCGTATTTCGGAGAAAATTTGTGCCTTTTCTCCCCCCCCCCCATAGACTCTGTACTCACGTCTGTGTGAAAAAGGGTGGTACTGGGAAGCAAATCACATAACTTTTATTTGGCACTTAAGGGGTTAATGTGTTCAAGGGAACTGTTTAATATATTATCTTGTAATAAAACATTTTATTGCATCCATAATGTATCATGTAGGTAGCAAGATCCAAGTGTGCAGGAATGTTGTCTTTAGGGTGCTTGAGTACTTTAATTCTCTGTATTTTAATAAGTTCATGCCACAAGTCTGGGGCTCAAACTCTGGGCTGGGCAAGGTTGACTGTATCTTTTATCCCTTCAGTTGATTGATAAATGAATATCAAGCTTGGTTGGGATTCAAATGCTGGGGGTTTTGCATCAGACTGACCATCTGACTGGAACATCTGCTGATGCACCCCTCAGCATCCAAGGTCATGAAAATTGAGATTGGGCCCCTTGGCTCTTTATGGGCTGTTGTGCCACTGAGTTTAGTTTTAGTTTATTTTTATTAAAATTTCGACAATTTTTTTCTTTCTTATCAATTGCAGCAACTGTGAGATAGGGATTAAAAATTAAATTCTTTTCTAATTGTATCCTCAGGGCTCAATTACATGAAATACTATAATGGTTATTAGGGGTGAGCAAATATTATGATATGGACTTTTTAAAAGAATTCTTTTCTTATAATTAAAATTTTTATTCTAATTTCTAGTGGTCACTGCAGAAAAAATGTCTGGAGCAGCTATGTACGAACTGGTACGAGTGGGTCATTATGAACTTGTCGGAGAAATTATTCGTTTAGAAGGAGAAATGGCAACAATTCAAGTATATGAAGAAACATGTATCCATTTATTTAATATATATTTAATCTTTTTGATTTTAATTAAGTAATTGCAAAATTATATTTAGAGTTTGGTTTCATATTTGGAGAAGAGTTAGGTGTAATTTATTGCTTTAAATTTATTTTGTACTTTCTGGTTATCTGTGTCCCCAAAGTCGTCAAAAACCTGTTGAATTTGTTAATTAAAAAAATGCTTTTTTAGAGAAATCTTTATTATTTACAGTTATGTTTCTTCATTTTTACTAAAAGTAATCATTTAATAAGAAACTCTTTGGCTATTTAATTTTATCATTGTTAGATTCAGTTTAGCTACAGTTTTCAAAATTTCTTTCAAAGTAATTTTTCCTCTTTGTTGGATTTTTTTCCAAATAAATTTTAAGAGATTGGGTTGTGTTTTGTAGCTCATGATATATTTTGATACTTTTTAAGCAATGGAATTTTCTTATTATTGGGCTTTAAACACCCTATTTCTGAAAAAATCCATTCAGAGGGAAAAACATGTTGATGAGTAAAATGATTAAATATAAAGAATAAGTACTATCCATATTTGTACTCTTAACACTTATATGTTGCACAATACATTAGTTATCTATTATTAATATATTTAAAAGTGTATGATTGCTATGGAATGTAGGTACAAAAATGGGAATAATTGGAAAGCATTAATTTGTTTACATATTTGAATTATACATTGATTTTTACATAAAGCTTATGTTATATATTATGGAATATTTACTTTTTGTTTGCATGTATTTTGAAAAGGGATAAATTTTTATTAATTTCAGGGAAATTGTTTTCTATTGGGTAGTTTCTGTATATGTTGCATTTAAATTGTTTGAAATCCTTAACTATTGAACAGCTGGTGTCACTGTTGGAGATCCAGTCTTGAGAACTGGAAAACCTTTGTCTGTTGAATTAGGACCTGGTATTATGGGTAGTATCTTTGATGGTATTCAGCGTCCTCTAAAAGATATTAATGAGCTGACAAGCAGTATCTATATTCCCAGAGGTGTTAATGTTCCAGCTTTAAGCAGAGAAGCAACATGGGATTTTAATCCAATTACCTACAAAGTAATGTTACTTAAATTCATCAGTAGTAAATGACTTTTTTGTATAGTTTTAAGTATTAATTTTTGGGAATGTTTCTTCCCCTTTTATTCCAAGTGTGTGGAAATGATTTGTAAAATAAACTCACACATTGCTTGAATTACAAACAATTTTATGCCTAGAATATAATTCTTATTGTTGATTGTGTTTAAGAACATAATGG
The DNA here is from genome assembly GCA_019973975.1 of Trichonephila clavata. NCBI lineage: Eukaryota > Metazoa > Arthropoda > Arachnida > Araneae > Nephilidae > Trichonephila > Trichonephila clavata. The sequence continues at coordinate 26,344 of BMAO01015143.1, read as the reverse complement.
ATATTTCTGTTTTTAAAAAATGCTTATAAATTACATACTTGCATTTTTATGTGTATTTCATAATGTTTGAATATAAATGTATTTTTAGGTTGGAAGTCATATCACTGGAGGTGATATTTTTGGAATAGTTAGAGAAAATACTCTTATCAAGCACAAAATAATGCTCCCCCCAAAAGCTCTAGGTCGTGTGCTTTACATTGCTGAACCTGGAAGTTATACAGTTGATGTATGATAGATTATTTTTACAACTTAATATTTGATTTTTGATTTTACATATTCCTGTTCAATCTGTATTTTAAGATGTTATCAATTCATTTTAGGACATAGTATTGGAAACAGAATTCGATGGACAAAAATCTCAATATTCTATGTTGCAAGTATGGCCTGTCCGACAGCTTCGTCCTGTTACTGAAAAATTGGCTGCGAATAATCCATTATTAACTGGACAACGTGTGCTTGATGCACTATTTCCGTTAGTATATTAATTACAGGTGTTTAGTGTTTAGAATTAATATTGCTATTGATAGTAATTTATTGTTTATAAAAAATTGAAGAGTTAAAATTTAAATTTAATACATGATAAAAAACACAAATTTCTTATAATTGTCTTTTATTTCAGTAAATAAAAATTTCCCACAGTAATTCAAATTTTTTCATAGAAGCTAACAATTAATAATTCTTTTAATAATGCTTTAACATTTTTATTTCCTTTTATATTGATCTTGTGTGGAAGTAAATATAGTTTAAGAATAAAATGTCAAATGCATATTTATCAAGAAGACAGTTGTTATTTAAAAAGCTCAAACAAAGTTTATAAATTTATATCTATTGATTGCTCTGTAAGAACTTATTATAGTTTTGTGTTGTAACTTGGAAATTTTGATTTTGGAAAATAAATATTTTTTAAATATTAATTTTACACAGATGTGTGCAGGGAGGAACCACTGCTATCCCTGGTGCTTTTGGTTGTGGAAAAACTGTCATATCACAGTCATTATCAAAATTTTCTAACAGTGATGTTATTATTTATGTTGGTTGTGGAGAACGTGGAAATGAGATGTCTGAAGTATTGAGAGATTTCCCTGAGGTATATATTATGTATATGTACATGTTTAAAATTTTATTTCTATTAATCTTATTTATAAATCTTTTCACAGTTGTATAATTTACAGTATGTTATTCGCAGTTCTAAAGACTTTTAGGAATTATAAATTCTAGAGACATATATGTAAGTGAAAAATACATAATAAAATGGAATAATTTATGTATATTTAATTTCAATTTTGAGTAGAGATAATGGAACTTTTAATGATCATACACAATTTGTTTATTGTAATATTTTAATTTGAAAATACTACTTAATTTTTGATGTTCCCAAAACATAAAATAAATCAATATTTAAAGTAATAAATTTTCCTATTATAAAATGGTTAGTTAAATGAATAATTAAAATAAAATGGAAAGTATAGAGGAAAGGAAAAAAGAATTAAATTATTGCATTGTATAAAATTTTTTCTGTGTTTTGACTCCTCTTGTTGTAGAAAATTTGAATCCAAAATATCTTGTAGTTACCTTCAATAGTTCTGGAAATATTCAATTTTAAAATTATAATATGATATTGTTGAGATTTTAGTGACTATATGCTAGTTTATAAATTTTAATAATGAATCTAATTATTAAGCAGGGAAAAAAATCTATTTCTTTGTTGAAATAATCTAGTATCTATTGTCCTATTCTCAATTGTCCTTGGAACTAATTATTAAATTTCAGTAAAATTTGAAACATATGCTATTCAGACCATAATTTATAATCCTTAAAAAAAATAATAATAAATTTGTAACAGAAAAATTCTGTTTTAGAAGTTAACAACAAGGTATGGCATAAGTATCTGTCGGTTTTGCATGTTTAATAACTTTATTTCTCCTCCTCCATCCCACCTTCCCACAGAATTGTTAAAATTTATTTGTTAAATTAAACATATATTTTGTTATTGCTGTTTGAACCATGAAAAAACTTTACACATGATCTGTAAGAACGCCAGAAAATGTTGAATCAGTGCCAATTATTGGTTATCCCTTGCTATTCAGTTCATTTGCATTTCATTGCTTTGAATGTTGCTGATAAACTTTGTTATATTTATATAACAAAGTATATGGATTTATTTTTTTACCTGTATAAAATAGTGTTTATACTTTTTACTTATAATACCTGTTGTGACGAGGAACTGCTTGACATCTAAACATTTGAGTCTCAAAAGTCCTCAAATTGATATTTTGTGAAAGTTTGAAGAGTAAGGTGCCAGCTCATGTCTCATCCTTGTCGCTTGACCAAAGTTTAAAATTATTGGATTAAACATTGCCATGGTAGCCCTTGTGTACCTTTGAAATTCAATGCTAAAAAAAATTAGGAGTTATAACATTGTGTTTCTGTCAGACTTGCTTTCAGTATAATGGTTTGGGAAACAATGACATTAGTGCAGTCATGTGTGTCAATTGCAACCCATTTTCATCTCATGGGTTTCATTAATAAGTACAATTGTTATTTATCTGCAGAAATTAATGACTCCTTACTTGCAACAAACCCCAATATGATGTGGGATGTCAGATCGAGGGATCACTGGCCTGTATTTCTTCAAACAGAATGGCCAAACTACTACAATAAAGTCTGATCAATATATTTTAGTGTCAAACTTCATCACCCCTCTAACTGGGGTACAATTGGAAATGCCCTAGTGTATTTTTGTCCTTGATACATTGTGGGCTGTATTGCTAAAAATTGTTATTTAATCAAGTTTCAATCGAGATAATTAATAATTTACTGTCTATAAGCTACAAATGCTGATTTAATTTGACAATATGAATGATTTTAATGTGAGAGTCCAGTAACTATAAAGTAACTGCAGTTACATCAACGTTAAATAAATAAGTATATGTATTCAGAGTTGAAGCCAACTTTACAGTGTTAATAGGGTTCTAATATTATGGATAAATTTCCCAAATATCATGTTTTTTAATGCCTGATTTTTCTTTGTGCATATTTCTCTGTGTAGTGACCTGATTTTTCTATGCTACTTTTTTATAAGGTTATCTAAAGTCGTAAGCTTTCATTGATAAATCTCTCACTTGGCTATGTAATATAAAAAGGAACTGTATGTGTGTACCTGTAAATATGCTTCATAATATCATGATTAGTTAAAAAAAAATGTTTCAGCAATGTATGAAGATATTGTAGGACGTTTACAAGATGTTGTTTTCCTTACCTAAATTGAATTAAAAAAAATTTTCATGGTGCAAATAGAAGTAACAAATTGCAGGCAGTCCTTGACTTTAGCACATAATTTGTTCTGAAATTGTTCATTAATGTTCGGGAATTAAGGGATGAAAAAAATATACACCAAAAACTGTGTTAAGTATTTATAATTATGTATACTTATGAAGTTAAATAAAGTTGAGCGAGAAGAGGCATGTTTAAGAGGTTTTGTGAAAAGTTATTTCGACACTTCCTCCCCTCTTCCCTATATGTTAGCCTTCAGGGTCACATTCTTCCATTATAGTACAAAAATTTGTCAAGGTACATGGAGACTGGATACATATTTTAAATTAGATTTGGCATTAATTGTCTTGACATTTTTACTAGTTTCTTTCTCATTTTCATTGGATATTTTGTTACTTAATTGCTATTCAATTAAGTACATATTTAATAGCCTTCTAAGTGAGAATCAATTCATTAACATCTTCCTCGTTGATGTTGCAAGTTTAATTCATTAAAAAGGCTAATCTGATAGTTTATGGGTTTCTTCAGAATTTATAAAATCGCTCTTTATTTGTGGGCATAATTGTTTCCAGGAGTTTCATTGTTCACCCTTATTTCAGCCCAAGAGTTTCCAATATGGTTTATTGCATTCCATGTATTATAATTCTTCCCAAAATGAGTTCATGTTAAGTTACCTTCCCTGTCTGAGTTGCCTTGATGCCCTTAGTCATTGTCCTAATAAAAGTGTCTTTTAAATGTAGCCGTCACTGTTTGGTCCATGAGCTCAATGAGGTACTTAGTATTGGGTGGTAGAAATACATTATTGATTTTTGGGTATATATTTTGCAGAAACTTTGGTTTTTTTGGAGAATTATCTAAGATTAATAATGCTTTGAACTTTATATTATTATTATTTTTACAATTATACATTACTATTGGCACAGGGAAAAGTGAACCACACACACACAATCATTAAATATTAATGCATATTTATTTAACACCCAGGCATTTTGAGTTTTTCAATGACTGGAAGCATTTTTTTATGTCCCTTTTAATGGTCTGTGATTTTTTTTTTGCTTGGTTGACAAATATTTACAAAGATGAAATATGTGCAAGCTAGCCAATTATGTATAAGTTGAGGGCTGTCTGTATGTTGAATTTAATGAAAAGGTGCAGATAATTTTTTTCGAAAATAATAAAGCTATTAAAACTAAAACATTTTTTACTGCACCCTTTATAATAATTTATTATGGCTATCCAATTGTGATAAAAAAATATAAGTTATTAAGATTTTCTCCACTTTTTGACCTTTTGTTTATTTATATTTTTACTCAAAATTAAAAGCTTGGATAGTCTTGTGAATTGTACATTATAAACAGTAATGATATCAACATGATCATGTTTAATCTGTTTTGAATAATTTGAATACTGATTATTACAGAAGGATTATTGTTAAAATATAAATAATTTTTTTAAACAATACAATAATTATGAAATCATCTCAATTTTAAAACATTTAAAAATAAAAGTAATGGCCTTTTTTTTATTAATTTATATTGTTGAAATCATGAAATAATTATTACCCTATATAAGATTTAATTTATTTAATAATTAAAAGAATTGCATTCCTTATTCTGTTTAATGATTGCTGATAAATGATTGTCTTTTTGTAGTTAACTGTTGAAATTGATGGAAATGTTGAATCTATCATGAAACGTACAGCACTTGTTGCAAACACATCTAACATGCCTGTAGCTGCTCGAGAAGCTTCTATCTATACAGGTTAGATTTTTCCAATAGATAGCATTGTAATGGTATTCTTTTTGTGAACTTAGTTGATATTTAATATTTAAATTTCCTCCTTCTTTTGAAATATTCTTTTTCAGGAGAAAAAAAAAAATCTGGTGAAATATTATTTTTAAATGTGTTATATCTTATAAGAACTTAAAATTTTTTAGTTATGTGAGTAAAAATTATTGTGTGTTCTACTATTATATTGTGTAATATTAATAAGTTTATTTATTATTTTTTTTAATGTTAAGATTGTAGAATGGTTATAAAAGTAATTTAAACTGATTTTGCATACTGTATGTATGTTATTGATCTCAATTAGTTTAAATCTTTTTGTTAAATTCTGTGTATTTTACTTTTTTTTGTTTATAAATATTACTTTTTCAGTTAGGATTATGAAGTTACAAATATATATTAGAGTTGTTAGAAAGAGGATTTTTTAAAAAATGTTTATATTTGTGTTATAAGCTAATAAATTTATATTAGATTTTTCTTTGATCAACAATTGCATAACTGCTGAGTATTTCTTTTTGGATATAAAAAGAAACACAGCAAATAAAAATTTATTCTTTTATTGTTAAAAATGCTTAATTTGTTATATGTATTTATATTTGTTGCATTGTTCATATAATGTATGAAAGGAAAATTATCTATCAAAAAAAGTATTCATGAATAATTGTATTTCAATTGGAATTTTATGCCATAAGGAATTGTAGCATTCTGTAAATTTGGGTTTTTGTTGAACAGAAGTTGATTGTAGATTTAAAATTGTATTAAAGTTATGTACTTTGAATAAAGTGTGGCATGTTTTCTTTTCTAATATGCTTTAATCCATTTTTTAGGTATTACATTATCAGAATACTTCAGAGATATGGGTTACAATGTATCTATGATGGCTGATTCTACCTCTCGATGGGCTGAAGCTCTTAGAGAAATTTCTGGACGTCTAGCTGAAATGCCTGCTGGTATGTGTAGAATTAATATAAGCTTTTGTGTAACACATACCGAGGCAAAAATCTTAAATGGTTTATTTTTAGTCTGTTTATTACATTAAAATTTTTGTTTTGTCATTTTTATATTTATAAATTTCTTACAGATTCTGGTTATCCTGCATATCTTGGTGCTCGTTTGGCATCCTTCTATGAAAGAGCTGGGAGAGTGAAATGCCTTGGTAATCCTGAGAGAGAAGGAAGTGTGACAATTGTTGGAGCGTAAGAAATTTTTGCTGTAGAATTCTGGTTACAATTTAATTTTATATAAGATTTTTCAGTGATTTATTCAATTTTTAATGAATTAAAGTATTACAAAAATATTAAAAATTAATGTTGTAATAAACTGTAGCCGAATTTTGTATTAAGAATATGATAGTTAGTAAACTTCTTAAGCATGGCAGAATAATGAAAGGGATGTAATAAATTAATAGATTGGGTAATTGGAAATAAAAATTTGTATATGCACTCTTTCCATTGAAAAACATTAGAAATAATTTAAAGCAGTTGCTTTTAATGTGTCCCATTGTATTTGAAATTGTAATAAATTGCACTGTTGTAATTTTGTGTGTGTATTTAATAATACTTTTGGAATGCATATTGTATATGCTAGCTTAATAAATTTTTTAAAACTCAACTCATTCGTTTATTTTATTCAGATACATTTGTTTTTAAATTTTATAACATTTAGTGATGTAATTTCATTTAAAGGTTTCTCATTTTGCATTGTCTTTGATTAGTAATCACTTATTTATCTGTTATATTTTAATGTTTATGTCAATAATGTTGAACATATTTAAAAAAATAGCTTATATATTTTTAAAATTATATATTTTTTTTCATTTTAAAAAATTTTATTCTACTTATTCATGAAGTTCTATTTTTAATAGCATTGATTTTATATTGCTAGAAATGTCTTTGAATAAAAAATTCTGATTCACTTTTCAGCTAACTCTTCCAATAACTTGTACTACAGTGCATAGTAAAAATACATCTTTTTTGTGACAAGTTTAATAAAATTTATTTTAGTGTATCTCCTCCTGGTGGTGATTTCTCAGATCCTGTAACATCTGCTACACTGGGTATTGTTCAAGTGTTCTGGGGTTTGGATAAGAAATTAGCACAAAGAAAACACTTTCCCTCCATCAATTGGCTGATTTCATACAGTAAATATGTTAGAGCTTTAGATGAATTCTATGATAAAAATTTTCAAGACTTTGTCCCTCTCCGAACTAAAGTAAGTATGATTTTTTAAAACTTTTAAAACTCTGATGTCAATAATTTAAGTATATGTGCTTTATAATTTAAAAAAATTAATGTATCTGAGATATAATGAATTATTTTTGTTCAAACATGTTTCTTACAAATATTTTCCAGCAATTTCTTTTTAAAATGGAAAATGTCATAATTTTTGGTGTGAATAGTTTTAAGGTTTCCAGTGTTTACTGAATATACCATATCTCAATTGTTTCATCTCTTTCAACTTCTATGTACATTTAAAAAAATTACGCTAAACATCAAATTTTATTGTATTTTAAATTTAAAAATATTCTTTGATTTTAAGTGTTTTAATTTGATGGTAATATTCGATTTTGAATTTTCTTAAAACACACATGCATCCCCCCACATACTGATTAAAACAATTAAAGGGACAAATGTTTTTGTCATGGAAAAAAAAACAACTAATAAAACCAAACTTGGCCAGAATATCATCCAATATAAGATCAATATAATGGAACACAAAAATGAGCAACCTGCACTCTAAATAAAGAAACTGGTCATTTGTGTTCAGTACAGCAGCTGACCGGTCAGTCAGAGAAAAGCATGTCTAATAGGGTGTATGATTGTCTCTAACAGCAACACAACTCTCACATCAGTGTTTCATACTGTTTACCAGGGTCCTTATCAGCCCCTGTGGCAACTGCACCCACAGCTCATCATTGGTCTCTTGAGCTCATCAATGGGGTCATTGGAGCTGGTCTTCAATCTGCAATTGAGCTTCTAAGGATGTCCCATATGTGTTTGATGAGATAAGGTCAAGGGATATCAAAAGCCACTCCAATCTTTTTAATATTCTCCAATTGGAGGTATTTGACCACTATCTGCCATTTTCTGTGTGGCATGCGTTATTGTCGATTAAGACGAGTGGTCCATATGTTCTGCGGATAAGTCTGACATAGGGTGCATGGGTCTTGTCTGTGTTCCTCTTTTGAACACATGAAGGTCGGTATGTCTATCTGCCTTGATGCCTGCCCTTACCATCAGACCACCTCGACCATAGTAGTTTTTTTCAACATGTTAGATGGCTGATATTGACCATCGGGTTCTCTCCAGATGTGAACTTGTCTCAAGTTGCTGTCCAGACAGAATCGTGATTCATCAAGAAAAACCTACCCCCATTCATCCTCTATCCTAGACAGGTGTTCTTGGCACCATGCTAGATGGTCCTTTTTGTGATTCATAGTCAAAGAGATGCAGACTACAGGGCACCTAAGATACAGGCCACCTGCATTAAGTCTTGTCGACTGTTATCCGCGAAATGGATGTTCCTATTGCATTTTAAGGTTTTGAGATAGTTGTGTTGCTTTCACGGACCTATCCCTTTTGGCTAGAAATCCAAAATAACAATCTTGAGCAGGGGTTGTTGAACTTTTTCGGTCTTGACCAGGTTGGCAAATCACTGTCCTTCTCTCTGTAAACTTTTTCCACAGAGTTGACACCATATTTCTCGAAACCCCGAGGTCCCTACAGCAGGTAGCCTGTGATTGACCCACCTCGAGTCTTTCGTCTATCTGCCATCTTGTGGCATAATTTAGATGATGAGGACTTACCATATTAATGATGGGTAAACAATGAAATTCAAAAAACAAGGATAAGGCTAAGCTATGTTGTTTCAAAATGTCCTTAGGCTGCAAGCTTCAGTTACCTCTACGCAAATGGGATCACAGTGCAACTAGTTCACAATGTCACAAGCCACTATGAGGTGGAGGTGTCCGCGTGAAGAGCTTAGCTATCATCTGATACCTTATTTGAATGTCAGCGTTAGTTATTTTGTTCTTTTTTTCAAAAAAACCCTGTTCCTCACTTTTAATTGTTTTCACCAGTGTATATATATATATCTAAAAGTTTTAAGTTCATCGATGAAATACAAATTGAATGTAAATTTTAATTCTACTTTATTCTTTCTGTTAATTTTATTATATTCTGTATTGTATTATATTAACACTATACTTTATTACTTATAAAAATATAATTGTAATATTTTAAATTTCTAGTGCCAGCAAATTTTACAAGAGGAAGAAGATTTATCTGAAATTGTGCAGCTTGTTGGAAAGGTTAGATATTAATTTCTGTTAATCTGTTTTGATAATAAAATGTTTTTTATTAGAGGAATAAATACTTAATTTATTATCCTTAATGTTTCTTACTTCATTCTTTATTTTATTTTTCTTCCTGATGATATCCATTATTCTATATGCATAATCAAAAAGACTTTTAATCCATAAGTTTTGAATTGAGTGTTATTACTCTATTACTGATTCGTGAGAAGTCAGAAAATTTGTCATAGATAGGTAGTTTCTTAGTTCTTTTTCTTGTGAGCCCATTTTATCTTTATAGCTCATTACACATTTTGTATTTAAATTAATTAGCTTAACATAATTATTTGTATAAATTTTTATTATGTTTTTAAATATTAAACTACACAATACTATGAATTTTATTTGCATGGTTGCATTTGGAGTGATTATAATTTGCAAGGAATAGAAAATAGAATCCTTATTTAGCCTTTTTGCAGCTGAATTCCTTTTCTGTAATGTGTAATAATTTATAGCATCTTTAAATTAAAATTTTTATTGACAGGCCTCTTTAGCTGAAACTGACAAAATTACATTGGAAGTTGCTAGATTACTCAAAGATGACTTCCTACAGCAGAATGGTTACACCAATTATGACAAATTTTGCCCATTCTACAAGACGGTTGGAATGATGAGGAATATGATGGCATTTTATGATCTTGCCCTCAATGCCGTGCAGTCCACAGCACAAAGTGAAAATAGAATTACCTGGGCTGTTATCAGAGAAGCTATGGATAGCATTCTTTATGAATTGAGCAGTATGAAGTTTATGGTATGTGTTTGTTACTATATATAATTTCTTTGATTGCAGTTTCTGCATCTGTACATATTTTTTACAAATTGTGTATGGTGGAATTTTCTATATATCTTGGAAAGGTCTTAATGATGTTTAAATAAAGAAATTATATATAAACATTTTTTAAAGATGTATTTTGAAATTGTTATACATGACATACAATATTGCAAATATCACATTAATTTATACTTTATATATCAGTCTGTTATGAAGAATACTTTTCTGTTTTTGAAGCTATTTCTATATGTAGACTTTGTAAAAGGGTTTTGAAGAATTATTAACGATATGGAAAACTTAAAAAAAAAGTATAGTTAATTCTTTTTTGTGAAATATTAAATTTTTCTTCTCTTGATATAGTATTGATGAAAAGTTCCTTCATTAATTTACCTCTCAATGCGGATTAAAGATATTCCTTAGTTGTTGGATTTCTTTTTTAGCTTCTTCTAGAATTTTTGTAATAGGGAAGTTTAGGAGTTTTAATTATTTTCATAATTCAATTTCATATATTCATTTTTTTAACCATATAAAGTTATTACTTTCAAGTACAATACTGTTTTGATTCTGTTTTGTGGGAGGGTTAGTCATGGGTGTTTAACATTGCAATTCTGTATTTTTTCCTTTAGTTAACATAAAATCTTACTTTTTAAAAATTTTTAATGTTTAGTTTTGAAAAAAAAAATTTGATAGTAGTTATAATGAACAAAATTAATTTCAAAATATATTGCTATGATTTTTATTTTATTTACTTCAGGATCCTGTCAAATTAGGAGAAAAAGAAATCAAACGTTCATTTGAAGAGCTTCATGAAAACATGCAGCAAGCATTCCGTAACTTGGAAGATTGAAGTTGTCCTTAATTTATATGTGTTTAGCTAGAATTATACTAGTCAAGATTATATTGAAGTACATTCCAATGATATTGAATGTATGGCAGGTTTTCATATGGGAACTTTTGTTGTAATATACGGACCACTGCCTTGTTATTTGTCTTGTGTCAGTTTAGGTAAATCTATTTGATCCTATTTGTGAAATAAAAGGTGTTAGATGTGTTTATAGAAAAATTTGTTTTTGAAGGTGGTATTTTTTCCTATAAATTTCGATATTCAATAGACTTAAAATGCATCATTAGCTCAATTTTATAATTTGCTCATGTATTTTTATAAAAATTTATTTAAAATACTTAATTTATATTCTATTGGTATTTTTTGCACTATTTTCATTGTTTTATAAGATTTGTCATTAAGCTAACATTAATGTATGTACTCATTTTCTTTAAAAAAAATTCCAATTTAATTTTTCAATTGTGGTAATAACTGCTAAAATCAGAGTGAGGAAAAACAGGATTTTGTTGTATATTTGTTTGGTTTTTTTGTAATTCTTTGATTTTGGAATTTTTTTTTTAAAGATGAAAGATCTGTTAAAAAGATCAAAGAATCAGAAGTTGAAAGATCTGTTTTAATTTTTTTACTTTTAATGCTTCATTAAATTTGTAGTTCATGAAGAGCGAGGAACAATTCTATTTTTTTTTTGATACTTTTTAAGTATTCCTTTTCAAAACTTAAGCTTTTGTATAATTTTTATTTCAAATGAAATTTAGTGACATTTAAAAAAAATTTTCCTCTTGTGTAAAAAATATGCTTTTATTTGCAGTTATTACAACATATGGGTAACTTGATGATATTATTTTGACCAATGCAATGCTTTATTTGTCTGTTATTATTGCAAAACTCTATTGTTGCGTCTTGATTTTATATTATGAACAAAAAGCTTTTGAATATTTTGTTGCACGAATCCTATCTTCAATAAAGATGTAAATGCTCATTTATTTGCCAATTGTGTACAAAAATTCTGAATTGTTCATTTCTGTATTGAGCTGCAGTCGCAGTTGTTTTACAACATAAATGTTTTTAAACTCGTGTTTTATATTTTTCAGATCATATATCATAAGTGTTTGAATGTGAAATTTACTTCTTGTTGAATAGAGAGAGAAAATTAATTTATTGAGTGCAGTGATGCTGCCTGTGTAATTTGACAAATTTCATGAAATAAAAGTGCATTATAATGGAATTTGTATATTTTTTTAAAATCAAGAGTTAAGAATGGTGATTGATTAAGAATGTTATTGAGTACGAGTGGTGGATTTTATTGAGTTGAGAAGGAGGGGGATCAGTCATGTGAATGCATTTTTTAAAAATGAGAAATAAAAATTAAAAAAAAAAAAACAATCACATAAGCTTTGTAGATGTAATATATTTTCTATAAATTATTCAATTTTAGATTAACAAAAAAGTACTTGGAAGTGTTCAACTTGGAAGTAAAGGATAAACTGAGGAAATTATCCTTTGAAAAATGCCTAGATGAACTTGTAGTAGATTTTAAATACTGGAATGAATTTGAATTTTCTCAATATTTCTTAAAAATCTTTGTATGTCAATAATTGTTTCTCTCCGTACTTGTTAGATATTTCTGTTATTCAAATTAGAAGTATAGCTGTATTCATACATTGTATACAAGTCCTGAATTTTGTGGGAGTTTGGTCATTCATTAAAATCACAATTGTTAACAACTTTGTTTTTTTCAAAGAAAATTTTTGCTTTCTTTTATTTATACAATACTTTTCTGCAACACACTTCTACTAAGCATGTACTTTTATGACCTATGCTCTATTGACAGACTTACATTTTCTGTTTGCAATGTGATTTTAAAAAAATGTTAAATTGCTTCTTTTAACAGTTTCTCTTCATATTTAAGGAGTTTGAAAATTTAATATGAATATTAAATATTGATCTAATTATTAAATCCATTAGCAAATGATTATTAACATATCTTTCAATTTGAGATTAAAAAAAGTTTGGTTTTGTGCTAATAAATTATTCTATTTTTTCATTTTATTAATTTGACATTGAGCATTTAAAAAATATTATTTTAAAATTTTTAACGAGTTTAATATCTTCTGAAAATGGAATAGTCACATTTGAATGTAAAGCCTTAAGCTTAACAAAGCTTACTTTTGAGTAATTGTAAATGAATATTCATTTGCTTAAATTATGAAGAGTATTACATAATTTTTTAAATATACATTATAATTTACTTCTAACACATTTTTAAATTTATGAGAAATAAAAAGATAATTTCAAAAAATGAGAAAGTATATTAATTTAATCAGAAGTATTAATTTATTGGACAATATATATTATTATCAAATATTTTATATTAGATTTTTTAACAAGACCTTTTAGGGGGGTTGTAAAAAAATTGCACATTTTGAGGAAAAGTTTGTTATTTAGGAATTCCCCTAACACTAGTTTAATGGCTGCAGTCATTTTGACTGAAAATCTATTGAAATTTAGCATATCTTTTTTATTTATTTATACTATGGTATTTTTTGACAAACTGCTCAAAATTAGCACATTTTACATGACTGTGTGTTTGTTTATTTCAAATTATTTTTACTTTTATTACTGTTTTCTCTTAGAATTATAGATCCCGGTCATTTTGATGGTTTGTAGAAAATTATATTTATCACTTTATTTCTGTGGTTATATACAATATGCTGATAAACAGGCACATCTGCAGGAAGTGGGTATCTGCATTTTTCAGAAGTAAATTGGGAGGGGAGTAAAAACAGGTTTGTAATTTTTAGGAGATGTTTTTTGACTTTGCCTATGGATTTACTGTATGTCAGAAAAGTTATCTTTCAATGAACTGAAAAAATCTCATTTTATTTGGGGGAATTTCAATGTGTTAGCTTACATATATTGTGACCCGAGAATCATGTCGTGTATAAACATTGGTAGAAAATATCTATTGAAAGATGATGAAAATTTTTGAATTTTTCCTTTTAATTCTTTTACTGAATAGTACATTGATGTAAACCAAAGCAGGAAAATGAAGAAGATAAATTATTTAGATTTTATAAAAGAAAAGTGAACAAAAACGTCATGTCCTGGATAACACTGGAAATCAGATGCTAAAAAAGGCATCCAAAGTTGTGAAGTGTTATAATCTGATTAAGTATGGAGTTGATTTTTCAGAGCAAATGCTCAGAAAATTTTGGCCAGTTGGAAGTTTTTTTTCCCCCATTTCATATCTTGATTTGGGTGCTATAAAGGCACTGATAATATACGAAGCGACAATCTTATTTTAGATATAGCTGAATAGCTTTGAAAGATGTATATTACATCAAAATTCCAAACTTTCTGTTCTTAATGTTTGTGAAGTCTCATACCATTAACAATGTGAAATGCATACATTGGCAACAAAATTTTGTTAATCAAAACAGAAGAAAATATGGCCGTGCGATTTGTACAGGTAAAATTAAAAAATCCTTAATTTGTGTATTGCAGTGATCAAATAATGCAAGTAATAAATTTATTCAATTTTTATGAATTTATTTCATTTTGAAAATTGGGAGGCAAAATTTATTAAATGCCAAAGAATTTAAAAAGCAATAATTTCCTACTGTTTTTGCTTTTTTGTTTGCATGTTTTGTTGTATTTACTTATTAACAATAAAACTATGCAGCTATAACCTAACAGTTTAAATTTTACATAATATAAGGTATAAAAGCACCTTTTACTTTATTCGTGATGACCGGAGATAATGAGTACAGGTATACGAGAAACGCCGTAATGCTGGTGTTAACTATCAAACATTCAAGTTTGAGTTATTGAAATAAAAATCCCAATTATGCAGACTGTCCTGCCATCATTTTTATACTAATAGCAAAATAACCCAATTTCTAACTGGTCATGGCAACTTTAAAAGCTACTTGAACAAATTTAATTTAGTTCTGTCATCTTCCTGTGATTGCGATATTGGTGTCGAGGAAAATGTAGAATATGTGCTCCTTCTGTGTTCCATGTTTGAAAGAGAACGGAATATCCTAAGACTGGCATTCAAGGGACTTAATGTAAATTGGCCTCCGAATCTTCCTCAACTGCTTTCCACCAGAAGTACTTTTAAAAAGTTCAGTGAGTTTGTTATGAGTATTTGTAATTCTCTTCCTAACCTCAAGGGATTAGTTATTTTTTCTTTCTTTATTTTTTTCTTTATTCTTTTGTATTGTGTGATTACTTCTGTGTGCCCTGTGTAATACTTTGTGGTGCACGGGGATTTTATCATTGTTTTCAATAAAAAAAAATTATGCAGTACATTGTAGTACACAGTTAATTACAGTTAATATACGATATACGAAGTAGGATTCAAAAGTTCCCGAACTGAGTCCATAACTTAAAAAATATTGCAAATTAAATTGCTGAAACACATCCTCCTTCGAAATAAGACCCTTGAGCAACAACAGACTTTTGTCATGGCTTGTAAAGGTCATCGAAACATTTATGGAATCCATTTTTAGCCATGCCCTATGATTCAGTCTGCGATTCACTTTTAAGTTTCATCTGCAGATTGGAATCGACGACCCTGAAAGTGACTTGCCCGTCCTGGAAATATTCTGATGTCACAGAGGGTGAAATCAGGGAAGTAAAGAGGATGTGGGAAAACAGTTGTTTTCGTTTTCACCCCGTCATTGTTTGAAGCCTTTTCTCACAAACCACCGCAGAAACCTTTTCAATGTTTTCAGCAGGGCGGGAAGTCTGTTGACGTCCTAAGCGTTCGTCGTCTTCGACACTTTCTCTGCCTTTCCTGAAGCGTCGATGCTATTCAAAGGCTTGCTTTTGCGATAAAGTATCACATCTGTGCACGTGCTTTAACATTTCGCAAGTCTCCGTAGCACTCTAAAAAAATTTGATATTCATTTCCGCTCTACAAACGTCATTTCTTTCAATCGCCGGTTACGTAATGCATTCGCTTACAAAATATGATGCCGTGGCAAGCCACCGACCACTTGATTTAGGGACATATTACTTTTAAAAAAGGGAAAGAATGAAGTAAGATACGAGGGTTTGGATATAAGTCATAACTATTTTTTCCTTGTAGATATGTGAATATCACATACGTATATGAGTCGTGTGGAAGATTTGCAGGCATAGTGTGTATGCAGAACAACATATAGCTCTGTGATAGCTGGTAGTAGCGCAGCGAGAGCTGTGAAATCAGTAAGTTGTTGAGTGTCGTGCGAGATGGAAGTAACGCGTGTTGAGTAGCGCGCTTACATCAAAATAGCCGTTCTCCGCGGGAGAAATGAGATGGAATGTTACATTACATTGAATTTGTGGAAGTCCTTGGTAATAATGCCCTACCATACCGTACAGTATCATGGTGAGTAGGAAAGTTTCAGCAAGAACGTGTGTCAACCAGAGATGAACAACGTTCGGGACGAGCGCTCAGTGTGCGGACCAACTTGGCACGTGCCGTCATCGAGCAGCTCATGGATGAAGACAGACAATCGAGACAACAAACAAAGACAGATCGAGAAATGCACAACAAACGCATTGTCATGTCAACTTTATGTGTACTGTGTTGTCATTCTTTTGCACCGTGAAGGCCTTATTGCCCCGTATACTGCCGTTTTATATTTCAGTGCTATTCATTGTCCACACATGTAGTTAACACCTTCTCCTTTCGTCTGTATATGTCACATTTTCCAACCGGACTGGTATCTTCAAGAAAAAAAATAGTTGTCACGACTTTTGCCTCAACCCTCGTAGAAACGTTATTGTAGTCACTCTACTGTGCTTTTATAGGCTCACAAAGGGGGCATTCCCTACTCGTCATCTCCGATTTCGCTCAAATTTATAGAACATGTAGGGCTTGGCTAGAAATGAAAGTACCCGTAGTAGGATCTCCTGATGGCCAAACGTATTGAAAATAAAAATGCTTCGTACCTTATGAACTATTTACTTCACAGCGCATGCCGAGTACGAGTTGGCGTAGCGGTAAGAGCTCCGATTCGTAATACGAGAGAGATTGTCGCGGATTCAACTCCCAGTAAGTAGCCCCTTTTTTTTTCTT
This sequence comes from Trichonephila clavata, assembly GCA_019973975.1. Lineage (NCBI taxonomy): Eukaryota > Metazoa > Arthropoda > Arachnida > Araneae > Nephilidae > Trichonephila > Trichonephila clavata. Next base: position 9,249 of record BMAO01015143.1, on the reverse strand, counting down.
TTTCTCAATTTTTATATTCATTTTCCAATTAAGCAAAGAAGTTAATAATTTATTTTATTTATTCATTCATGGTATATTCCCCAAAGAGGGGAGATAGCCAATAAAAGGAGAAAAAAGAAGAATTTCTGTTTAAACACGTCGGGAAAGATAGCAACTCCAAATGTTCTACAGTTAAAAATGCGCTTATTAAAAAGTGACGTCCTATATGCCTTTGCATATAAATAATTAAATAAATTAATAAAATAAGTTATTAACTTCTTTACTTAATTAGAAAATGAATAATATAAAGATTGAGAAAAAAAGTCTACACACTGGGAATTAAACCCATGACCATCGTATTACGAGCCGAAGCTCTTACCGCTACGAAAACTCGTACTCGGCATGCCGAGAACTTTTGAATCCTACCTCGTAGAAATATTTTACTAGACAACTATAGTTATATTGTTTTAATTTTGCATCACATTTATTATGCTTTAGAAATAGCAAGAAGACCCTCAAATAAAAAAAAACTAAAATAAAAAAACGTATATAGCTAAGGATTTTTTAGAAATTTGTGGCATATTGGTGAGATTGTTAAAGTTTCTCTACATATTTAAGTGGATTACTTAGAAAATGCATCGCTAACTTTTTTAATGTAAGTTTGTTACGTAGGCCATTTTTTTAAAAAAAAAATATTAATTCTGCGATATAGCAAATTGTCTATCGGATAATTATTTGACGAAACACTTAACAAAATTTGGTACAACGTACCTCATTTAGCTTAAATCGGCCCGATGTTCTGCCTTCGAATTCGAACAGCAATTAAAACAAAGTTGCATTTTTAGTTAGCTTTTCTACATGTCTTTTCGATTTATAATGAAAAAGCTTATTAACCTATTTTGTAGATAATGAGGAAAGTTTTTTTATGAGATGAATCATTAAGCATCGCTAATTATAACGATTTTGTTTGCCTGAATTTAAAAAGCTGTCGTTATTTTATAGGAAATCCAGTGACTTCCGTGACTCGTTGAAAATGCCAGTTTCCTTTTAAGAAGTCTGTCTGTACATGTTACACTGTTGAGTGGATCGCAAATCCATAAGGGACCATCACCCCAATTACGGAGCTCCTTCATACGATCAAATTCTTTCGTGAAAGAAAATCTTTCTGGAAGTCTTAAGAATAAACTGATGGGAATGATCAAACCAATTTCATTCAAAAAAGTTTAATGTTGTTTTAAAGATTGCTGGTTTAGATATGGGTTTATGATGATGTGTTTGTTTAGGTATCTTAAAGTGGTTTTCACCAGGTCCTTTCATCACATTGGGTGAAATTCTGACAAGCTGAAGCTAATTTGAACTACTGGTTGATCAAGTTAACCCTTTCATATGCTCCAAAAAGACGTGTTTCCTGTATAATAAATTATACAGTTTTGCTTTTTTTTTGTTTTTTTGCAGAAGAACTTATTGCGATGAAATTTCAATCTAGATACTCACCAAACCTCTAAGGTCCATAGATAGGAGCCTTCTTAATCACTTGTGACATGATTTACAACATTTTCGCTTTAAAATCGTCCCAGTTGCTTTTTTCCGAATGTGATGGATATTATAGAATTAGTGAGGAACACAATATATTCCTTCTTATTTTCAGCAAAGCATCGATTCATTTTTGATGAATATTACTTTGCTATCTGCATAAGAGTAAAAAAAAAACAGGTACGTCTAAATTGCCCTTTCAGTTTATATATATATGTACTTGGGCGTATGTAATCGAATATACTTATATTAAACGAATTCAAACATACTTGTGTTCGCAATAAAACAAACAACAGTTGAATATTTTTTATTTTCCGTATAACACTTGTTTAAGTTTGGGTGCATTGATGTGGGAAATTATTTTTTTAATAATTCTTTATTATATCTGAATGTGCATCCCCGAAAAATTAACGCTTCCGGCCATTAAATCTAACACCAATAAAGAAGGTAAATAACAAAATTGCTTAGAATAGTAGGAAGAAACAGGATTAGATCTGCTGGTAATTTGGGAGTATACAGTAAACTCAACTGCCAACTCTGCCAGCTAAAACGGTTGTAACGGATCCCTAACGGTCGGTTAGGGATCGAGTCGATAACAGATATGAGCAAGTCATTCTATGCTGTTACAAGTGTTGTAACGAACTCTAGACCCATTCTAAAACTCTAAGTGGCAATGCAGATTGATCCGAGGTACTGCTCCTGCAAGAGTACCACATGAGATTATTCGGTGTTTACCTCTCGATGAGAGAGGTCGGTTTTTTAGCTCCGCCAGCGAGCTGAATGTGGATATTTGGATTCCGGAGGTTGTCTCGCTACGAGAGAATACGGTAAGCTCCACCTGTGAGCTTTATGAGGAGACGATTGTTCTACCAGGAAGCTTTGTGTGAAAGTTTCGTATCTGCCGGAAGCAGATGTGTTGGATGCCATCCTGTTACATTCTTTGGTGTTTCCTCTAAAAGTCAATCATTCAGCCATCAATGAGAATTATTATTTGCCTAAAACGTTTTCTAATAGATGTAAATAGTCGTATCTGTGTGTCGTCCTTTGTGTTTGGAAATAAACAATTAATACATCAATCAAGTTACATCAATCGACAAGGCTAGGTCAGAGATTATCTAGATTAATTAGGTCTAGATTAAAGTGTTTATACCACAATTTATCAGTCGTAAGGGCTGGAGAGTGGTGGTGACCCAGACTCTCAGCAGCCTATGACAAAATGTTTTCAGTTGGTGAGAGATCTGGAGAACTTGCTGGACAGGACAACAGTCAAACACTATGTCAAAGAAGGTTTGAACAAGGCAAGAAAAACGTGGTTTTGTGTTATTTTGTCGAAAGACGATGTCTACCTTGCGTCGTGTGTGCAATGGCTGCCGAAACCATCGCACTAAGTGCAGGGCCCGTATGGTGATATCGAATCCAAGCCAGTCATGTAGATTCTCCTAAGTTCCTTCAGATATGAATATGCCCATCTTAATGCAGCATGCATAAAAGAAAAACTTGTCTGAAAAGACGAGCCACTCCTGTTTTATCATACGACGCACCACTGTCGACGCACATCTTTTATGTTTCCGTAATAAGGGTAGTCCCAAAAATAGTAGCTGTGCAGACAGTCTATGCTCCTGATGTCGTCGTACTGTCCATGCGAATACCTGCTAAGCTGCTGGCAAGCTCACTTCTTGACTCAAGCTTCGTGATGGTGCTGTACGATTCTACGAGATCGACCTGACAACATATCTGTCCAGATTTCCAAACTGACTGTTCAACTGACCTTACATAACCCATTGATTCCGTATTCACATGACAGTCGTTGTATTCCGACCAAAGTGAGTAACAATACAACGGAATGATAAATCATATTCTCGATGAGTTAGATCCTGCCGTTGTAGAGTTTTTATACGTGCTTGTAGCCCTTTCTCCATATGCGAAGCAGAGCACGATTTTCTCATATTCAGATTCGATTTTCGAATGATAAATCCGTTGCGTAACTTTCCATTTATACAGAGTTTGAGACGCAGTTTTGATAAACTGCGTCGTTTGATTGCGTTTAAATACTTATTAGTTACATATCCCAGCATCTTCATTTAATTCGAATTTGAGATTTGTATCATCTCCGCTTCATTGTGTTGCAGTTTTAATAGTTGCAGTGTATTTTTTTCCAACTAATATTGTTTTAAGACAGCTTTCTAATTTTATATTTATGGTTGCAATTATTTTCAGAGTTATTTATTTTGCAAGAGTTGAAACATTTTATATTTATAAAGTCTATTATGCATAGAATGGCAATGTTATACTTCCTGGATTATTCTTACAGAAATTGATTGTTTGCATTTCCTCTTTTACGATAGCAGAGCAGATCTTTACAAAAAATGCTACAGAAGAAATACAACAATATTTCTTTGTAGATCTCTTATAACCAAAAACAATCTTTGTATTTGTATGATTATGGTCTTGTACTACAAATCAATAAAAGGCTACGGGCGACGGAACTCGTAATTTTGAACCATGGTCAAGTGACGAGGGCGACTCCTGAACTGGCACACCTCTCTGAACTATCACACCAAGCCAAATGGAGGACGTAGAACCTCGACATCAGTCCAGTGGCGTAACGAAGAATATTAGCCCTACCCCTGTAATGGGTCTATTCGCGTACCTCCTACTAATCTTCTTGTAGAAAATTTATCTTTTAATATGACGTATGCAAATCAAGGCTAAAATTTAAACATTAACTTTCAGGTTCGATCGATCGAGAGAGAGAGAGAAGAGAAGGAGATAGAGATAGATAGAGAGAGAGAGATATGTTAGCTAAATGATAGCAGTGAGCGATTAACGTAAAGTAATAGAAAGCTAGGTGAGAGAGTTCTGTAGATTATTTGCTTAATATTTAAGATTGACGATTTGTCAATTATATATTTAGTTTGGATTAGCGTCGGCTTGAGGTAGATCAACTTAGACGTATCTTAGATTATTTGGAATGTGTATAGCTAAGACATTCCTAAAGTAAGTGATTAAATCTATAATTAAATATTACTGATATCGTCTTCCTTGCTTTTGCTCCCATAATTAGTTTACAGTGCATTTCCTAATCTTGGATTGTTCAGGTTTGTTAGGTTGTTGAGACTTGTAAATAAATTGTGTTTATTTTGACCAAGGCTAATCTTCCATATAACTCTCGTACACTGATGTGGAAGGGGTAGTCCATTCTTTACACTCCTGACAAAGTCAAGTTTTAGGCCCCAAGCCGGATCTTACAAAGGGTAGTTGGGTAGATACAAGGGCGTTAATCAGGATTTGGGCCCCTAGAATCCTGACCCCCTTCGATGAGGGGATGTATGTCACGCCACTGATCAGCTCTTCCACAAGGCGGGTTTTCAGTGGCACAAGACTCGTGCTCATGTCACGCCGGTTACGTGTCCGTGACCATAACCACTAGGCTACCACGCACATATGTTGTGGTGTAGAAATTCGTCCTTATCATTTGACCATTGTCCAAGATTGAGGTCTGTATCACTAAAAACTCTCGTGTTGCTTGAGTGGCCGCGGTAGCCAAGTGGTCTAGGCATCGGATCGTGGCTAGCATGTCATGAGTTCGATCCTAATACCACTAAAGATCCACTGTGTAGGGGAGAGATGCACGTAAAATCTGTCGAGAGCTCAAACGTTCTCCCGTTGGTGTGATAGTTAGGAGAGGGGGTGCCAGCTCAGGTGTCATCCACGTCACTTGACCATGGTTCAAAATTAAGCGGACCGTCCCCAAAAGCCCTCGTGTAGCTGAACAGTGGGACGTTAATATTCACTCACTCACTCACTCGCGTTGCTTGAAAGTAATACGTTAATAATCAATCATTATACAAAGAATATTTCTCATAATCAGTATATTTTCTAATAATTAAATATATATTTTATTTTAAATGAGTTATTAATCTAGTTCATATATACATTAATTCATGTTTTAATTTTACTTCACAAGAAACGTTTCGTTAATGAGTATTTTTGAAAACGAATTTTTTTAGGTGTAAAAAAATTTGCAATTAACTAATGCAATAAACTAACGAGCGAGACATTTTTGATTGTCTTTTTTATATAATAGATAATTAATTAATATAAAAACCCGATTTGTTATACGTCCCGAATATTACTAATTGTAATAGAAACCCAGTAAAATTTTTATCTTTTATCCGACCCCTTATAATATTCAATTAGAAAGGAACGAAGATTAATCTCAACATGAAAGCACGCTCTTCAAACTTAAAAAAAAACAATTCTCACTGATTCACGTGCGTGACTGCATGCCGTTAATATGCAAATAACTCATTGCTTCTTAATTTAATTTCTATAAGTAGAATAAGTAACGCTCGACGTTCCCACAGTACGTGAGTCGTAGATCACGGAGTGTTGTAGTAAAAATGGCAGCGTTAACATGAAGTTTATGAAACTGAAAATCACGGAACGGGTTGCAATTATACGTGGTCTCGTAAATGAATTATGAGTTTTTTTAATTCCAAGGAATGGTAAACAGCCGTCAGAACATTAAAAAGATAAAAAATCCAGAGAAGATTTTTAGGAAAATGTTTGTTCTGTGATAAAACTCAGAAAATTAGTTGGAGATTTAGGTACATTCGTTTTAAAGATGTTAGATAGAATTTATGACCAAGGAAAGACGGTGGTAATTAATTTTAATGTTGAGTTGTGTGTCTTTCAACGTTGTTTGAACGCATATGGTGATAAAAGACTAATTTTGATGCGAGTTTGCATTTGGTTGAAATATACGCATATAGAACATATTAAGTTTTTGAAGAAAAACAAATATTTTCATTGTTAATCACAATGGTTATCCTGCCCCCCCCCTTCTACGTGGGAGGCGCGAGCATATTAAAAATTCAAAAATATTACAAAAAATTATTAATTTACTGAAAGAAACCAAATAAAATGCATTCTGACATAATAAAAAATGAAATACACGTTGCACATTTATTGCAATCTGAAGATTAAGAAGGAAAAATTAAGAAGGAAAGGTAACGTAATGCTTATCCTATTACTTCAAAGTAACTTACATAAAATATCTATTACTTCAAAGTAACTTACATAAAATATGTATTACTTCAAAGTAACTTACATAAAATATGTATTACTTTAAGGGGATGGTGGACTTTAAAATTGGCGAAAATCATCCAAAATATGGAAAAAAAACTTTTATGTGAATTATGATTTTGGTGAGTTTACTGAACCATATGCAAGGAAACCGCATGTGTCTAAGTAAATTTATTAAAAAGTTATAAGCATTTAAAAAAATTTAATGGACCGAAAAATGTAAACAAAGTTTGAGCAAAGGTCGTCACAATTTTCTTTGAGGTTTTTTTTTAAATACTACAATTAATATTTTTGTGTTTTATAGCTGCAAACTTTAACTGCAACCTTTAACTGCTTTCTTCGCTGTTTGTTTACTTCTGTTTGTTTTCAAATTCCGAAGTATTGCTTTTTTTTAAAAATTGCCTATTAGTGATTACTGTCTGTTTCCTTGAAAATTTATCTCGGCGAAATTAATTTTTTGCATTTAAAAGCCACAAACAAGCTTTTAAAAACATATAGAATTGTTTTGTATTTGTTTACAATGGATGCTATTTCTAGCGTTATAGAAAACCAAAAGGTAGGCCATCAAAAAGAAGAGTTTGTGTGCATCTAAAATTCAGAAAAGATGGGGAAAAAATCACATTCAAATCGATTTTGATAGTACTTTGTGTCTGAAAACTCTGGTGCTATGCATGCTGAAAACTCACTTATTATGCATTACTGAAAACTCTATTAGCAATGATGGTTCACATTCTGGTGAAAAAGAACAATATTTCAATGCAAGTGCCAACAAATTTCAGATGTTTCCTTCTCCATCTACATCAACTTTTTGTACTAGTGAAAAAAGTTCATATATTTTGATGAATAATGATATGTGGTCTTCCCTTTTATGTAACATAAAATGTGATGAATGTGATATGTGCACATTGGATGTTGAATGTAATGGTGCTTATGGTTTTTCTACAAAAATAGAACTAAAATGTAAGAAACTGCAAAAAGTTATTCAATTCTGTGTTCTCTAGCCCTCGAGATGATGACAGCAAATGTTTCGAGGCAAATAAAAAGCTCGTTGAAGCTTTTCTTAAAATTGGGAAAGGCCATGCAGCATTATAACTTTTCTCTATGGCTATTGGCATTCATGCAATGGATAAGAAAACATTCTCAAAATGTATGCACAAATTGTATGAAGAAAAGTGCAGTTTCAAAGAGGACATTCTTGAAATTTCCCGAAAAGTTGTCCGAAAACACCACGAAGATTTACTCGACACTTCAAATGGTTTTATAGACATCACCGTTTCATACGATGGAACATGGTAGAAACGTGGACATTCCTCATTGTATGGTATAGGAATTGTCATCGAAATTTTGACTGGGCTCATTATTGATTATGAAATCCTTTCTAAATATTGCCCAGAATGCACTACCACAAAAGGGATCTTGGAGAAAATAGTGCTGACTACTCCATATGGTACAAATCACATGAAGCAGAATGCAGCGAAAATTATGTTGGATCATCAAATGCAATGGAGGTTAAAGCTGATGAATTTTTCTGGAAAAGATCCATTAAAAAATTGTGGTATGCGATACGTGAGCATCTTGTCAGATGGTGATGCTAAAACCTATCAACATTTATCATCATTAAATGTGTATGGTGACTCCATAAAAATTGTAAAAGAAGAATGCATCAACCATGTGGCAAAAAGGCTTGGCACAGGACTTCGCAAAAAATTTCAGAGTGGCGGAGTAAAGGTGTTACTATTGGTGGACGGAAAGAAGGTAGCCTCAAAGAAAACACCACAGTGAAGCTGACTAACTTTTTAGAAAAGCTATAAAAGAAAATGCACCTGATGTACAGAAAATGAAAGTGCAATTTTAGCTTCATTATTCATTGCTCATCGACAGATAAAGCACCTAAACATAGTAAATGCCCTACCGGCTCAACATCATGGTGTTTTTACCAGAGGGCATTGGCTAAAAATGAAAATCCTGTGTCCCATTCACTCATGAAAACCAAGCTGTCAGAAGAAGTTCTGGAAAAAATACTTCCAGTTTATCAAAGGCTAGCGAACAATGAGTTATTAGAACGATGCAGTTCTTCAAAAACTCAGAATGCAACGAAAGTATTCACAGTGTCATTTGGAAAAACTGCCCAAAAGAAACTTTTGTTTCTAAAAAAGCGACTCGAGATGAGTGTAATATCTGCCATAATGGATATAATTTTGGCTGTTTAATAGTTTAACAATTGAACACAATGAGTTAAGTGCAGTATCTGTGGCTATTTCCCTTAAACGTGATAAACGACGCTTAGCTCAGAGTAAAAAAAAAAATTCTAATGATTGGAAAAAAAAAAGAATTAGTAATAAATTGGCTAAATTATCTAAAATTACAAAGAACATTAAAAAAGAAGGTGAGACATATGGTCCTGGAAATTTTAGTTATTTTTCTATTGAATTTATACTGATTTGTACTAAAGTTGAAAATATTCTACCGAAAAACTGTATCATGTGAAACTATTTCATACTATTGACAATTTTTTTTCTCTCATCAAATTATGCTTGTAAATTAATAACATATTATAAATATGTCTGCTATTTAAATAAAATGGATGCTAAATAGTATCAGAACAACAAGTACAAAAGGTAAGTGGAAAAACATTTTTAAAATTACATT
>BMAO01015142.1:0-10027 GCA_019973975.1 Trichonephila clavata | reverse complement strand
ATTGATGTGATTGAATGCATAACAAGTAATTAACTTTTGCACTTTCAAAATTCTGAGTTAATGCAATTTTTTTTGTGTTGCATTATGGTTTATTTTCCTTCTGACAATCGTTCTTCATTTTGATTTTTGAAGATTTTAATACATATGCATTGTATATATTTGTTACATATGTATACATTCTATGACATTTTTTTTTTTGGTTGAAAAAAAGATTATTGCTTTCTTTCCTTCATCAGCAATACCATATTTTCATCATTTCAAGAAAAACGCTTCAGATGCTGATTAATGTTGATCAGATTTTTTGTCACATGCATATCATGGCTTAATTTTGCTTTGACAATCTTCAAGTATTAAATTTATTTATACATTTGTGATCCAAAAATGTTTGTGAAAAAGATGCAGCTTGATACGATTTTCTCATATTTCTCTTTTGGATTTCTTTAAAATTAATGTTGATGCGATTTTACTTCTCATGACATCAAGGTTTAATTTTGCTTCTGATATGTTCCTTATTTAGTTTTATGAAGATCATATAATTTATACATATGCTGTCCATATGATATGTTTCAATGATCACTAATTATTTATCATTTTTTTTCTCATTTGTTTGTTTCTTTACGACTGAATAACAATATTTTTAATCGAAATATTGCAAAAAAGTATTGTTTAAAAATTAATTTTTATCATCAAGGTTTTAGTATTTCTCTCATTAGGTTCATAATTTTTTTTTTATGTGCTTTTTTTAATCTGTTTTAAGATGGGTTTTTTTTATTTTGGTTCTTGCTAATTTAATTTTTTCTCTATTGTATTACATCTAAATTTTATATTTAATCTAATATAGATGTTGGATAGTATTACATCCATTCCTCATGTAATTTAATGCGACAGTGAATTTAACTTAATAGTTTATTTAATATAGGCCTATTTTAGATATTTTTTAAAAATTTTAGTTTGTACTAATTAATTTTTTTTCCAGTTGAAGGCTTCTAATATTTTATTTATGATAATATTTAGTGAAAGGGTTTATCGTAAATTTAATTTTTTCTTCTGATTTATATATTTCATGTTATTTTACTCATAGTTTCCCATAGCAGAAATATACTACTATTATCACTTTTCCATTATAATTTGTATTTATATTTTAATTCCTATTTACCTTTTTAGCATGTTAATTTTCTCTCTTACATTACATACTTCATATGAAATCATTCTTAACTGTTAAGCAAAATTTCAATATGAACACTCATAAAAAAAAAAATAACTTCTAACTTTTAGATACACTGCCCTGTAATGGCTCAGTCCTCTTTAAAATATATCATGTTTGCAAAAAAAAAAAAAGCTGGATTTTTTAAAAATTTAACCTGTGCGAAGAACGGGTACGACACGTGAAATCAGTGCTGCCAACTTGGCGAGTTATTTTGAACATTGACATTGGTGCAATAAAATCTAAGAACCTACATTTTCTTCTATTGAAAAGGTTACTACTTTTCCTGATACTTACGTATTAGAGTCACTGCAGCCAAAGTGGTACTTTTTTCACCAAAATTTGATTTTTTCCCTTATAAGACACATAAGAATCTGTTATTTTGATATCGTGGTGCAAATTTTGCTGCGGTGACGCCAATACATAAGTACCCTTTTCCTTTATTGGCAGATTCCATGTTTTTCCATTGTAACAAAAAAGTAGAAAAATGTAACTTTAGAAAATGACACTCAATGTAAACTGATATTAACAGATTGTCAATATTGTGATTTTAAGTTAGAATTTCTATTTACGTATAATATTTTTGTCATGCTTTTTTTTGTTGTTCTGAGCTGCTTATGATAGTTTCATCAAAATCAAATCTTAATTATCAATTTGAAGTAGCTTTTTGATTTGAATTAATATTATAATTTCAATGTACTATATGTAAGGTTACTTTTATATTTTTTTATTTCTTTTTCAATTTTAAATATTTAAGATTTTCAGTTATGTGCTTTTTTGTTGTTCAGAACTGTTTATGGCAATTTTATCAAATTTAGGGCTTACTTTTTCTGTTTTAATAACCTTTTAATTTAAATTAAAATATAATTCCTATTTCAGTTCTGAACTAATACTCTATATTAGATGTATTACTGAGATGTTAGATAGTATTATATGAGGTATGGGTGCAATGCTAATTTAATTTTTTTTCAGTTGAATGCTTTCTAATATTTCTTATTCATGATAGCATTTAGTGAATCAGTTTATCATCATTCATTTTTTCTTTCGGCTCATCTATTGCAGGTTATTTCTCCCATAGCAGAAACTCACTACTGCTATCACTTTTCTGTAATAATTTTTATTTATATTTGCATTCATTCATATCTATTTACTCTTTAGCTTGCTAATTTTCTCTCTTACATTGAAATATTTGTTTTTGTTAAATTATTATTTACTTTCAAGCCCAATTGCAATTTGTTTAAAATTATTTCTAATGTGAACATTCATTTGAAAAAAAAATGTTTTTAATTTTTGGTTTTCTACTTCATACAGGGTTTTACCCTCCCTAAAAAAATATTATAATTGCTATGATAGAAGAATTTTTGTTTTTAAAATTTAACCCGTGCGAAGAACGGGCATTTCAGCTAGTAAATTAAATGAACGAAGATATATATCCCCCTATCTGAAATACCGATGCACGTCATTACTTGGTCATTTTAGAACGTTATCTTGCGTCAAACCAGTTTCAAATCGTAAAGAATTAAGAAATTTTGTTTTATTTTCCTTTATCATCCCCTTTAAAAAAGAATAGCTCCCTAGCCAAGATAATTGTGATATTAGATGCTATCGTGTAAAAAAAAGTGGTATTTTCTCTAAATCTGGTTTTTCCAGGGTTTATTGAAGGGAGCTTTAATCGTTAACTGCTAAAATTTTTTACCTAGAAACTCAAGCAGGGCAAAGCATTTCAAATTAGTTAAAATGCGTGCTTTTTTATGTTTTTAGTTGTTAGATTAATGCTTTCAACATGTATGAAACGCAAAATTTTCATCGAGGCAATTTTTATCCGCGAATGTATCCTTATGATACAAATGTTTTAATTGATAGTTATGTGGAAAATAAAATTACTGACGTTGTTAAAAGTTTTTCCTTTCTTATCTATTACATGATTAATGAATCAAAATAAATTCTTCTTAACTTAATAATTTTTTTCGGGATATCGAGAAATTTTTGATGCTTATGAAAATCAAATTATATTTCTATTTTTCTAATTTTTAATCAAATTAAAATCTTTTTAATAAAATTTAAATTCTTGAAAAAGGAATCCAGTTTCAAATGTCGAGTGATATTTAAGTTCACGTTGAAATGTGTAACCATATAATTTTTAAAACCACTTTTAAATTTATAGTTAAGTTAGTTTTTAGAAAATATCCTCTCTTGGAAAAGAATTCGAAATATTAATGGGGGTATAAATCTTTTTGATTTTATAAAAATGTGTTTGTAGTCCATTTGGCAAGCTGCCATTTAAAGAGCCTCTCTGAATCCGCAGACTTCCTGCATTTGGCAAATTATAACCATAAGAGAGCAAGTTCAACTAAACTTTTATCTTGAAGCATAATATTTCAAGCAGTTAAAAGTAATCTTAACTTTAGTTATTTTAAGACTTGATAAATTGATGTTTATTTCAAGTTTGTAGCGGATTTAAAAGTGACGAGAAAAAAAAAACTACCAATACTACTATACTGTCGTGCAGATGCTGATTATAGCATAAAGTTATATATATATATATTTTAAAAATATACACAATAGTTATAAATCTAAGATAACTGTAGTCATGATAGTATAAAGTCTTAGTCCCCCATATATATAATGCGTGATTAAAAAAGTGAAACCAGCCTTACACAGAAGTCGCATATGATGTGTAACATTTGACATGTTATCGTGGTAAATATGCAATAGTAACTTAAATCCTGAAAAAATAAATCAGGTATGATTGGAAATAATTTTCTATCGAATAATTACATCTTTGATAAAAAATTTATTTAATTAACACTAAGAGTACTGCAATTTTTGATCAAAAAAATATTCTTGTTCAATTTGGGGATGAGCGGAGACTGTGAGTGAGTATTAACGTCGCACTGTTCAGCTACACGAGGGCTTTTGGCGACAGACCTTGTAATTTTGAACCATGGTCAAGTGACGAGGACGACGATTGAGCTGGCACCCCCTCTCCTAACTACCCACTAGGCTATCCCGGGCACGAAGAGCGGAGACACAAAAGACTTATGACACATATATTTGTGATTTCAAAGTATTTAAAAACAGTTGAAAAACAGCGTCAATAACAGTGCAACTGTTAGTTGTCGAAACATGTCGACTTGAGTTCATTTATTCATTGATGAATTAATCTTAAATGCGTCATTTTTTAGAATCTGGAACACACACACACACACACACTGCGTCGATACGGTCTGGTTTGCAAAATGTAGGATCATCCAACTGAAAAAAATCTGGAAGAGCTAAGTTTAAAATATTTCATGCGAAAGAAGGTGTTAAGTCAATGATATTTTTCACTAAAAAGCTCAATATTCTCTCTGAAACTCGCATCAGTATAAGACACAAAAGTACACTTCTTGAATCGAAGAGTTTGTGAGAAATTATTTAATCCGGTGAGAAACCTCTAAATCAATTCTCAGCTGTTTTGGTAAAGTGGAGCAATGAATGATGCTTCTTTCCACAGATCCGACAATTTAGAAAACAGACTTTATATTTAAGTTTAACGGCTAGAACAGTGCTTCTCAAACTTTCCGCCATAATTTTCAGCGCGCCCCCTTCATACAACAACAATGTATTGAATGCAATAATTATGTACTTCGACGCTATAGCTACAATGAGACTTTAATATTATAAACTGCACATATTATGAATATATGTTTTTTTGGATATGACAAGCCCATGTAAGTCACTAGTAATTACTAAACTTGGTTTTAATTTAGTATTGATAAAACAATTATTAAATACTTTTTGCGCGCTGATACATATATAAGTATCTTACATCAGTGTGTATATGTATTTTATTTTTTATCATGTCAGAATGTATTTTGTTTTGCTTACTTTTAGTAAATTGATAATTATTTTAAATCTTTTATTTTGGACTTTTCAATATGTTCGCGTCCTCTTCCCCCCCCCCCACCACGTAGGGTTGTCATGCCACCCAAGGAAGGGTGCCCCACAGTTTGAGAAACGCTGGGTTAGAGCATAATTTTTTTTCCACATGCAAGAGTCTTTTTTTTTTTTTTTAATTTCCATTTTCAGAAAAAATAGACAATTGGTAACTTAATTTTTTAGTCGCCAAATCTGGAAATGAGATCTAGAATGAGTCACCAAATGCAAATGGTATATGGAATTAATCGCCGAATCTTGAAATGATATATGGAATTAGTCGTCTTATCTGGAAACGGTATAATGAATTAGTCGCCAAATCTGAAAATCCTTATTCCTGATGATTCTGATCTGGACAATTGAACAAAATTATGAAATTATTGTATTGTCATCGGTCCTTGACAAGTGTGCGGAATTTGGAATTAATCGGACCTCTTACAGTGGGTAAAATTCGAGTTCAAAGATTCCGTTACATTCAAGTGAAACTTATAAATTCGTGTTAAAAAAAGGCTGGTGGCTTGATGGCTTCTAGAGTTGGACCCCGATGCGAGGGTAGCGAAGAGACACCTCCAAGCGCGCTGATTAGTCAAATCAAATAGCTCGCGCACCCCGACTTCCTGTTTCACATTTCCGTCCCTTTTCACGAAATTACTCCCAACAAAAATCCAGCAACCGATAAGAAAGATGTTACACAACAAAAAAAGTACGAGCTTAATATTTATTTTAGACTGTTTATAAAATATAATAAATATTACTGTAAGTTTTCAAATATTGAATAATTAATCTTTTTACAATACTTTCTTTTTTTCTTGGCTCGCGTTCTTGTTAGCCTTATAGTTGAGGGTACGTTTGTTGTGATCAGTGGTTCTATATATATATAATCAAATCGTTGGTTCTCAACCGCTGTATCCCAGTGGCTTAGGCAGCAAGTTTTTTAATAGGTGGCAGTAAAAGTTATCTCGCAGTTCAAATTCTGATTCTACTGAATATTAATCGTGTGAAATAATGAAAGCTGCTCCGTGTTAAGTAAATTGAGCTTCAAATGCCTCATTGGAGTAGTGTGAAAATTATGTGAGTGAGATATAATCCCAGAGTTATTCTCATCACTTAAATACATTTCAAAGCTGTAAAAAAATTGTGTAAGACGCAAGAAAATTGAAAGCTGATAATAATAAGGATTTATTAGTTAAAAAACATAGTATTGAACAATAAGTTATAGAATGTACAAAACAGAAAAAGATTAGACAGAAACAATACAAGTCAAATATTACCCGTCTGTGGCCAGGGAAGCACAGACCATTTTTTAGCGTCTTAATCGCTCGCGTCCAACACTAGACTGGCACTATACTGCTTTTATCAGTACGTATCATTACAAATGGTAGTGCCATCTATTGGTTCAGTTGTTAATTACAAACGATCCGTTACGATCGTAAATAGCTCTCGTGTTGTTCTCGAGAGACATTAATTTAGGAACAATCTATTTGATTTCATCAGACCAACTAGACTGCTGCTTAGCAATATATCTTTAGTTTCTGCACAGGAAATTTTCGAATGGGCCTTCAAAGTTAGCCATCTCCATAATAAAAGTAGTTTATTGAAATCAACCAATCTCTCGTAGCATGATGTGGAAGTTTTTGAAAGTAGCAGCTATAAATATACATATCGATTTTTGTTTAAATGTGATTTGAAGTTTCTAATTCTATTGCGAATATTTTACGATTCTCTGTTGCGACAGTAAGTCAAAAAAAAAAGAAGAGGGAAAACCTTTTAAATTCTTAAAACATTTTAATGTGTTGTACTTCTATTGAAAATGAGTATCGATATTTATTGCAAAAAGATGTCAAATCCGCTATTAGTGTCAGTTTTCGAAGTTTCATTGTTGGCTTTTCGACGTATGTTGTAAAAAATGTGTATTTTCTGTTTTATTTGGAAAACAGTTTCGCAATGTTTTAGAAATTTGAAAATCGTAAAAAAATGTTACTTTCCTTGAACGCGATGATTAGTGTTCAAATGACCGATTTAATAAGTTTTTATTGTGGCAGAGAGAGATTAAGTTTTATTTCCTGAGCTTCTATTCGAACCTTAATTTCTTGAGGAGATATTTAGAATTGGATTTAATATTGCTTCATAATGGAATCACTTTGGCTTAAACGTTTGGGCGCAGAAGTTAGTTTAATAGAATCATAACGTAAGGGTATGTGAATATGAATTGAGGGGGGGGGGTATGCGGCTCGTCAAACTTATCGCGGCAAGTAAATTTTCTCATGGAGAAATGTTTGAGATGCATGAGATTTGATTATTCAGATGCAAATTGTGGTTGTCTTCAAAATTTAATAGAGCATTTTTATTTTTCATCATTTCCGAAATTTTGAAGAAAGTCGCCAATAGTCCATTTCTACAATATATTAGAAATCATCAGTGGATTGGAATCAGGATTCTATCGAAAAACATAATGTTGAATAAGGGATTAAATATGTATTGATCTCAAAATCTTCAAAAAGCAATCGGTGACCTTGTTTTTTTATATCAAAATAAATAAATAAAATGGAAATTTAGAAAAAAGTTAATTTTTATTGAAATTTATGCCATTACATTTAATCAAATCTGAGATACGCAATCATTTTCATTCTATCTAGCTAATAAATATAACTCATAATTGTGTAAAATGTAGACTTATTGTCCAAAATCAATACATTCATTTTTTTTTTGTCTGTCATTCAAGTGGAGTTGCTGTCGCGGCTGTCTGGCTTGGTGCCTAAAAACGCAGGGATGTGAAATGATTATTTGATATGCCTCTGAGTTAATTGCCGTTACAGTTAAAGATACTTGAAAAGAAAAATAGCAATTGCGTTATTAGTGTTGACGTATATGTAGATAATTTTGATTCATTCCTGTGAAATTTTCATTTTATGTATATTCCATTCAGTTTACTATCTTGCATAAATTTTAATGCTTAAAATCTCCCCCCCCCCCCATAATAATTTGTTTTAATGTGTGTTTTTGAAAAAGCTTTCTTGTCAGCTTAGAAATATAGAAATATAACATCAGCAAATATTTCGGTAAAGAATCGGAAAGTATGCATCAGGCAACTTCTGTTTAAGGGTTTTACGGCAACGATTTATTCCTTGTGTAATCAATCCTTGCTTAAGATTAGCCTCTAATGCTTGAAGTTGCTTAAGCCAAAGGGGAAAAAAAAAGAGTTATTAACTAAAATATGGAATCAATACCAGACCGCCTATATATTGCGACACGAATCCACACGTGCGGTATCGAAATTCTAACTGGGTCTTATTGTTTTGATGCCATCGTCTAAATGGAGTCCGCCGTCGAGACGACTACGTCCTTCCTTCTTAAGAAGATTATTAGCGCACAAAATCGTAGAGGTGAAAATTACTTTTGATATTCGATATAGAATAGGGATTTTCCAATTTTCCGGGTCGTTCCACCCATCTATATCTTCGAATTAACAGAGATGTATTCGTTCTTCCAAGCATCCAAGTTCATTTCCATCGATTCCTTTTTTTTTTCTCTTTTTGCTAGCTTTTGCGAAATATGTTATGCTGTGTACTTATGGTAATGTCGTTTCGTAAGGCAAAATCGTCCCGGGTGTATATTCGTTAGAAGGCACTAGAACCTTCGTTTGTGCGTTGTTCATCTTCATTCGCGTAGCTGTAGTATTTCATCGCCTTCGTAAAACGTTCTGCTCCTTATACATTGGGAATATAATATTTTTCCTCTTTGGGAGTCTTCACACGCTAGAGTCAACACATTGCTTTTTTCTCCATGTCTGCGTCCGCCTCTTTTCTTAGTTTTGTTTACTTGCTTTCTCCGAAATTGTCTGATTTGTATCGCATTTCTTGCCATCTACCGATATATGGCTTGTCATAATTTTTTTGTCTTTCTTTCCCTTCCGAACCGCGTGTTTCGCTCTTTTCCACTTGACTTCATTTCGTCCGCCTTCCCTCAGTATAATACTGTTTTTAAACATTTTTTCCCCGAAGTACCTCCTGTCTCGTATATCCGTTTTGCTTTGAAGGGATAGTTTTTGGCCCATTTTCTTTCTCTCCCTTTAGAAGTGAATGCGCCAAACGGTACCCAAAAGCGTTCATGTTATAGTTATCTCGATTTTTTCCGCTCTCAATAGCGGTATATCTCCATATCCTTGGAAGAAACCCTCACAGGTCGAATTCGGAACGCGAACACTTAACACTTTAAATCGGGATATTTTCGCAGATGTAATACGGTAGAATCCGTTTATTAATCTTATATTTGGAACTATCAATCTGTGTTTGTTTTTAGTCTGTCTTTTGTATCGTTAAATGGCCTCCCGTGGCGGTATGTGGAAGCTTGAAATGTATGCGTTTTTGACTGTGTTTGAATATCACGAGGCTGTTATCAATAATCAGTTAATTAGGTCTAATGCTACACTAATTCTACATATAAATTTTTACACATTATTAAAGCTGCTTTCTCAGTCTTTTTAAAGAGGAGAGGACTCTTGAAATTATCCTATCCATTTAGGGATGTTTAAAATATTTCTTTTTCAAATTTTAAAAAGTTGAACCTCAGTGATTCTAAGTAATACCCATTAAGGTGCCTATTAATTGCCCCAGCCGCAGAATCGAGTGATGGATTTTCTCTTTTCTTGAAGTTTCGATTTACCACTGTAGTTTTGGTTTGATTTGTCCGTTGTTCAATCAACGTCGCATTAGTGTTACACTGAGAATTCTCAACAGGCAAATCTCAGAAATTATGCTCGGGGAGTAAAATATCACCCAAGTTTATACCATTCGAAGCTTCCATACACTATATGCTAGAACTTTTAAGACATTTGAGTTTAACTTCCTGCAGCTCCCATTACATACTTGTATTTTGTAGAAACATATTTATGTTTCGAATTCGTGA
>BMAO01015141.1:0-33524 GCA_019973975.1 Trichonephila clavata | reverse complement strand
ATAAAATTCGTAACAATATATTTTAAAAATCAGATATTTTATCCCCTTATTGTTTTTAAAATCTTTTTTTCCTGTGACTTTATGATTTAAAAAGTTATCGTGATAAAATATATTTATTTATATATTCAAAACTGATCGGTTATACATAATTTTAAATATAATTTGCTCATCTGTATTAAATTTAAATAACTTATTTACATACAACCTTTAAGGACCCCAATAAAAATATTTTATCCAAATGATATACGTGTTTTTGTTATTTTCTCCTTTTATTGGTTGACAAAGATATAACATTTCTAACATTCATCATTTTCCCTTTAAAATGTGAGACAGTAAAAAGAAGTAGTATTTATAAAACTTTTTTTATCTAGTTGTAAAACTTTTCCAAAAACACCTGATTTTTATTATTTAAAACAATTTTCTTAAGCTACACACGCCACATATTTTCTGACGAAACCCATTTTTGACACATAATTTTAGAAATAGAAGTTGACAAACACAACTGAAAAAATATTTTCAAACAGAAAAGAGTAAAAATATACCCTCCTAAGACATAAACATATATGTTTACAGATTTTATACATAATGTCCTGTTGTCTATTTCTTTCATCCCTTATGTTATACGATAAAAGTATTTCGTTTCGTTTGAGAGCTGAAAAGTCACGAAAAAATAAATCAACAACCCTCTCTCTATCCAGCAAACATTGATAGAAGCTAAAATTCCCAGTGACGCAAATTTCAATACCTCCCCATAATAGAAAAAGATAGAATGCCAAAATACATGCAAACGATATCCCTTAAAAAGAATAAAATTCAAAGTATAAGTACGCATTTGTATTTATTTAGCCCGTGATTTTTGTTTTCTTTTTCTGAATTGTTAGACGAACCTTATGGATTGACAGCTCTGTTTTCCTCATTTGTAAAACTCTTTTTATACTTTCCAGCATAGCCATATGGTCTAACATAGAATTTTTGAGCTGAGCCTTAAGATAAAAACAATTCAATACAATATAAAAGGTTATTTTGGATGAAGTTTGCAGAAAATAGAATACGAGTCCTTCTTATGTTTGATTATTATTTTCCCTTGGGATAAGTTATATCAGGGGGAGGGGACACCCAAGGCACTCTTGACACAGTGTGGCACGGCAGAGTTGTAACAGTGGCATCCGAAGATTTAGTGAATTTTTTCTTAAATTGAAAATATAATTACTCATTTTTTATTATTTTATTGAAAGGTGGTTGTCTGAACAAAACAAAACATAAAAGAATTATTTTTAATACATTTAATTAAATTACAGTGTAAAAGTACAATGTAGAAAGCCCTCCTTCATTGTTGGGTGCTCTTTAGGATGTGTTTGTTTCGTTTAAGGTGTGTTCCTTTAAGTATTTTGTTCTTATATTTTCTTGAGTTTTATAAACTAAGAATATTTTGCTTAGTCATTTTTAAAGTTACTTTCGGTTATAATTTAGATTTGGGTGCATAGAGAGATAAAACAGTGACATAAATATTTGCTAAGTCCCTTTTAAATAATGATAGACATACAAATATTCAACTGAAATGATTTTTTTGGAACAAAGTTGTATATTTATTATTAACTATCCATGTGTGTTTCTTAAACATGCTGGTGCATCGTTCCTTTCTAGTTCTTCTAAAAATTATCTCTCTAAAATTATTAATTATAAGTATTGCTAAGTTTTGTATCAGCGACATCAATTAAAGTTTATCTTTTGCACGATAATAATGTGTTTCAATTACAAATGAGTTTGAGGAACTCCCTAATTTCCTGTTTACTATACAAAACGGCTGGCACTTGTTTGGTGCTTTATCTGTAAAATAAAATGTTTTGCTCCAACATCAATAATATTTAGTTCTAAATCAATTGTTTTTTATTTGTTCTACTTTTCAAATTAAATAAGCTTTTGATAGAAGCTAAAAAACTTTGTTTTTTACCATGTTTGTCTTTAGCTTTGTCTTTTTTAAATTTTAAGGTATCCGGCTACTTGCAACAAATTTATTTTTAAAAAAAGAGAGATTCGTTCTGTTTTTTGTTGTTTTTAAAGATACATTAAAAGAAAAATATGATAAAATTAAGACGAGAAAAATAAATTATTATTACTAAAATAGAAAAAATGGGTAAAAATTTACAAAAAATAAAATAAACGCGGCCCATTCTATGCCAAAAGTCTATGGACAAATTTTCAATTTTTCAATTCTGATGTGTCTCTTTGTTATTCATTTTTGAAATTGACCTTCAGGATAAGAGATATTTTAATTTTTATAAAAAATAGAGCACTTTATCTTTGTTACTATATGAAATTGCTCTAAAAAACAGTCATTATTTTCACATAAGGGACTCTAAATGCTGTAATAAAACAGTGATTGATAGATCTGAAGACTAAAGCACTTCTATCATTATACAGATCATACACAAGAAATTTCTAGTTAATTATGCTCAAAACTTTTTTGGAAATTGCAGGCCCCGTTTGAGTATTTAAAAAAATACATTTCGAGTTAAACTGGTTCAAAAAGGATCACATCCTGCTTTAAGTAATAGCATCTGCTTTTACTAAAACACTTGTAGTTTTTGTTCTAGTGAACGGAAAATAATGAACTTAGTATTGTTATAAAGCTAATAAGATGAGCTATAAAATAAAGCTATAAATTTTTTAATTTTTGGCAAAATTCATAATTTTAGGGTAGTCGGACACTTTAAGATCAATTTTTGAGAGAGAATGATATTTATATTCGCACTATAAAGCAACATGAGAGCTATTGGCAATGGAGTAGGTAATTTTGAGCATCTGTCAAGTGACGAGTACAACACCTAAGCTGACAAACCCTTCCCCTAACTACCACAACACATACGGGAGGATATTGAGCTTCAACAGATGTAATGTGCATCGGCTTCCTCTACACGGCGGGTCATGTGGCACCTGAACTAGAATTCGCAACACTCCAGAAGCGAGTTCCGTACCATACCGTCTATACTAGCAGGGTCACCTACTTTGAGAGATTCTCGGGTTGTATTATGTAAATTTCAGAACTATTATTTTGTTTCGAAAATAATTTCTTTCTGCGTGCACGTGTGTGTGAAAATGAAAGAAAATTTTCACACACACATATTGAATAAATATTTTATTAATTATATATTGTCCATCAATAACTTTTGCCATCTTTCTGCCAGTAGCATGTTTCCACGCCTATAAATTTTTTGTTCGTTGTTGGCAAAGAACTGATCAAAGTGATTTTTGACCTAATTTGAAGTGAAGTTTTTATTGTCCAAAGCATTTTATAGAGACCATATCAAATGGTAATCAGAAGGTGACACATCTGGGGAACATGGTGGGTATGGCAGTATACCCATTCAAGCTGAAAGTGCTTTTGGTGGGATGCAAAACTTATGTGAGGTCTTGCATGAGCTTGGTGAACACTACACCTAATCTCCTGAATGATTATGGTCCTTTCTGTCTGAGTGAATCATTAATTTGTCCAGCTGATGACAGTAATTGTTTTGTTGCCTGTTAAAATCTTAAAAAAAACGATTCCTTTGAAATCATTCCAAACATATAGCATTACTTTTTTATGAGTAAAGGCTTCCAAAATGCTTTGAGCTAGTTCATCTTTTTAATCTTTGATCTATTGCATTTGACTTTGTTGTGAAAACCCATTTACCTTTTCTCAGTGAGTATATGCCTCAAAAATGAAGCAAATCACGTGACGGCACAAATTTATTTCCGTAAAAGCATGAGGAACCCATATGCCGAGGTTTGAGGTGAAACTTAGGCTATTCAAGTAGTCACACAAATTTGACACAGTGATCTCGCAAGTTATTATTCACCGGTTTGCATCAATTATATTATTGTGACTATCAGCTTCAACTAGCCTTCTAGAACGTGGTGCATCTTCAACATTTAAATTACTGGATTGAAATTTTGCAAATCAGTTTTGGCACTGGGTGACTGCCAATATATTTTCTCCATTCACATTGGATAATTTTTTTCTTGCTTGAACAGCATTTTTACCTTTTCAATAGCAAAAAAGTAAAATATGCCGAAAACGCTGCTTTTCTCTCTCATATTTGAAAAAGGCAGCAGCCAAACACTACTGCGTAAAATCAATTGGACTTTTTCACGAGCAAGACTTGCTATTTCATCTCTTAAAATATATGACTATCATGCGGCTTAAGTGTGAAATTGGGTGTGAAAAAATACAATTAATTCCTCTGTCGGGAAAGAACGAAATTATTTACTGATCAACCCAGTTAATGTGTATAATCATTGAATGTATTCAATTAAGTAATGGATAATTTTCCTGAGTTTTATCTGGCATTCTCTTCCAAAAGTCGAAAATATTTTTTTTCTTACAAAATTGGAAAGGACATGAACATTTCTTTCAATTCGTTTATTACTTACCAATTATATAATGGAATAACAATTAATGCAAATGTAAGGCATTTTCCTTCATAAATATTGAAGTAGAGCTTAAATTAAAAACAAAGCTCACACAAATTCTTTCTTATTTATTCCTTAGTTTCTTCTAAATCCCTGATGTCTTATTTTTATGTTTAGGGGCTGAAAAACAATCCATTCGAATGGACAGATCTTTTCCCCTTTTCTGTACAATTCAATTTCGGAGTGTGGTTTCCATATTTTACCCTGGAATGCTTTAGCAGAAGAAATAAAAAGAAAATAAACAAAGCAATGCAAAACAGAGGAGGGTTTTTTGAAAGGGCACAGATAAAAGAAGAAAAGAAGGAATACTTTAAATAGCTATGCCCGACCTTTTGTACGATTTGTGAGCCTTAAGGCTACTATCGTTTGTTGAGATTGAGATAAAAAAGAAAATTTTTTGCAGTTATTTTTCTTTCAATTTTATATTTTTTGCTTGTGGTAAGTTTGTATAAACATTATCTTTTATCATTTACTGCAGTGTAAGCACTGGTTAGATATTTTTTTTTAACGAATGATATTTTGAGTGCAAAGGAGTAAATCAAATCATTCTGAAGACGAAAAATAAACAATTAAATATAAAATAATCTAAAATATGAAAATTACATAATTGCATCTCATTATATCTATCTATTAAATAAAATATGTACCGAAAATTCGGGTGTATATCGCACACTTTTAAGACGAAAAAATAAGATCAAA
The DNA here is from genome assembly GCA_019973975.1 of Trichonephila clavata. Classification (NCBI taxonomy): domain Eukaryota; kingdom Metazoa; phylum Arthropoda; class Arachnida; order Araneae; family Nephilidae; genus Trichonephila; species Trichonephila clavata. The sequence continues at coordinate 28,373 of BMAO01015141.1, read as the reverse complement.
ATTTACAGGTTCGCGTTATACGCCGGTTTAAAAATTTGAGGGTTTTAAAATAAAAATAATTAATAAATGAGTTCAGAAAAAAATACTTCTTTGTATATCGAAGTACTTTTTGTTTAAAAGAAGTGAGTGAATATATATATTAACGTCCCACTGTTCAGCTACACGAGGGCTTTTGGGGACGGTCCGCGTAATTTTGAACCATGGTCAAGTGACGCGGAAGACACCTGAGCTCACTTTAGTATTGTAGAAATTGATGATCCTTTATCGGTTAGCTTTTAATTGTTATTTATATTCCAGATACTTACGAAATTCAAATTATTAGGTATTTTATGAAAATCGTCAATCATCATTTCGAGGAGCTATTGATGAATTCCTTTTCTGAAACAAATTATAGTGGCTAAAATATACGATTAGACTGATTAAAAGAAAAATATAGCATACAGAGAATAAATTTTAAGTTCTAAGCATGCATTACATTTTAACAGATACTATTTGGTTGAGGAAAAAAGAAATCCACTATTTCTTTGGTAGATGGTTGCAGTGATCGTTATTTCATAAAATATCAATCAAAAAATTTCAAATTTATGCTTGTTACAAAGGTTACATTTTGCACTAAAAAAATTATTTTTCTAATTTTTGGTTGGTCCTTTCAGTTCAGGATTACAAGGTAAAAACGGAAGTCAATACAGAGCAACTTAGGTACATTTTACAGGTTCTCTTTGATACAGGTGAAAATTCAAGTTAGGTGGATAAAATTCTGAATTGGTGTGTGTTTTGGGTCCCTATACTATAAGAACCAATTACTGGCAATTTTGGTTTTATCGATTCCTTTCAGGTATGAGCATCGTTGAAAATTTAGTATAAAATAACAGATAGGACCGAAGTTGACCAGCATGTTCGTAGTCGTAGCATCCCTCAGGAACTATGTATTGACCACAATATGGTCATTTGCACAAAGCTAAATTCAAAAAGAAACTTGATGTTTGGGTGCCAAACAAATTAACTCAAAAACATGATGGATTTAGCTCCCATCTGTGAACCCTTGACCAAACGGAATGAAACCGACTAATTTTTTAACCCCTTAAAATTTTTCTGGAAAAAAATTGTGAAAAATCATCACATTTTTTATTTTAATTTTATTGTCAAATACAAGGAAGTGAAACAAAACAAAATGTCTAGGTTTTAAGTTAAACTTTTAATTTTTTACAGGTGTAAAAGCATTGAGTCTTAATACTAGTTTACTATCCCGAGTTATCTGGGGAAAATAGAAAAAAAGTTAAATATTAGTCTTTATGTGATAATTTTTGAAACAAGGGAGAACACAAAGTTATACCTGACAATCTGTACACTGGTATCTGGTTTCTTTTCTAACTCTCTTACCTCTGGAATCGCTTTTACGGGAGCACACAGAGTGCACTGTCTCAATACGCCTACAATCGTCTTCAATAAGGCTGTATACAGAAGCATCATGTCCACTATTTTCAATGTCTTCATCTTCATAATCAATATCTGAAAAATCTACGCTTTTGTTGTCTTGCATCAGCAGCATTACTTTAATCTCTTTTTTTCAATGCAATTATCCTTCTTCATACATTAATGATTCCCCAAGCCGACGTATACTATACAATATGGAAAACACGTGACCATTCCCGCCAAAAGAATCCTAAAATGAGCAAAACTAGGCAAACTGCCGATCAAAGCCGAATATTTCCTTTAATTTCTTCCAGGCCGAGTAAAACTGTGATAAAATAAATCTTACTGCCAACTTCTGCTTCACCCGAGTTTTCTCGGGATAATAATTAACTGCAATATATTTGAACCCGAGATAAATCGGGATAATCACACAGGCAAGCGGTTCGGATCGTGATTCAAGAGGAAAAGTGTGTCATATTCGACAACATTGTGCAAAAACGATCGTGGTCAAAGTACGGTGTAGCCATACCAGATAGCCACACCAGAAAGGTTCTATGGTGTATTTTATGGGATTGGAAAGGAAAAATTTATTATGAGTAGCTTCCATATGATCAAACACTAAATTTGGATCTTTACTGTCAATAATTGGACTGTTTGAAGCTAGTGATTGATCACAAATGACCAGAACTGTCCAACAAGACAGATGTGGTGTTCCATCACAACAACGGCAAACCTCACACGTATGTAGTGACTCGCCAGAAACGCCAGAAGCTTGGTTGGGATGTTTTGATGCATCAATCTTTTATTCTGTACTTGACAGCAATGGATAACAATTTTTTTCTTGAATTGGAAAACTTTCTTAGTGATAAGAAAATGGCATCAACAGAAGATTGTAAAATTTTCACTACTAGAGTTTTTCGGAAATAGAAACCAAGGCTTCTATGAGAGAGACATTTTTAAACTCTCTTTAAAACGGCAACAAGATATAAATTAAAACTGTTCACATTTGACCAAAATGGTCATCCAAAACATGTTAAATAAAGTCTTGAAACTCATGTAAAAAAATTGGATTTCTTTTTCTTCAACATAGTATTATTGGTGATAACACATCAGTGCAGGTGATTTAGTCGTTATGTTATTCTGAGAAAAAATTCGAAATCAAAACTAATTTCTCAAATTTTACTTTTACGTTCTAATATAATTCTTTTAAAAAAAATCGCTTTTTTTCATTTACTTTTTATTTGAAGATAGTTTTTTAAGATTCTTAGTCTTAAATATCTCAGTAAACTTAATTACCATACAGCACATCGACCATCTGATCTAAAATTTGAAATAATCATTTATAATTTTCATATAAATAAAATAATTTCCCTCAATAAAAAAAACTCATTATTGATTTTATCAAATATTCCGTTTCGAAGTAAACGTATTATGAATTCCATTTTCACTAGAGAAATATGAAATTTTACTCAGAGCAATGACGTCATCAAATAAATGGCACAAATTGCTTATGCCTCAAGCGTAATCAGCCATAAAAGCTACTTAGAGGTAAGTCAGAAGAAAAGGTAAGAATTTCTGAAAGATACATCGGACAAATGGATTAGTTTAATGGTATTTATGGTAGCAATATGTATGGAGAAATTTTATGTTCTTTAGTTGTTGAAAGAAAACCTTAAACTGTTTGTCCAGGTTAATGTAGAAACTTTTTTCAATTCCTAATAATAGTTCCCAATCTCTATATATTTTTATATTTATCTTGTTCAAATTTTCAATCGTTAATAAAATGCATTTTAAAGCATTCAATTAAGCTGACATTTTATATACACGAGTATTTGGGATGACAATACAGTAACTTAATTATAATTAATGAAAATTAATTGATTAAAATTAATTATTCAAATAATTGCGAATAAAGCCACGTTGGCATCATTTTTGGCGATTTAGAGACCCTTTTGGCGACTTGTGTCAAAACTTTAAAAAGGTTTTTTTCTCACATTTTAAAGCACTTATTTGAAATTTTCTATACACTATTGTTTTGGGTAACAATACGATAATTTAATTATAATTAATTAAAATTAATTGACTGAAATTAATTATTTTAAGAATTACAGATACAGTCACATTGGCTTCATTTTTAGCGACTTGGGTCAAAACTAAAAAATTTCTTTTCTCACATTTCAAAGCATTCAGTTGAACTGAAGTTTTATATACACTATTGTTTTCGATGACAACACCATACTTTAATGATAATAAATAAAAATTAATTACCACTTAATGTTGTGATTCTGTAATATTTATTTACACATTTATATTAATTGTAACTATTTGGTAAAAAGTAACTAGAATAATTTTTTTCTTGATCTAAATAGGAATTGACTTATTTTTTTTATATTACTTGTTTTTCATTAAGTCACATTTTTCTTGCTCATTATTCTTATAAATATATTCCATGTGCATTATGCATTTAATGTGATTGCTAAGATTAGCTGTTTCCAATAATACAGATGTGTATTTCACTTCGGAAATACTTTCAGCAGTAGAATTACGTAGTTAAATATCACGTTTCAAATGTACCTTTAAATTTGTGCTAAAAGAGTCAGGGATCTCAGTACAGGGAAGACGTATTTATCACACAAATGTGTTGTTGAACGTCTATACAGATATTTTATTCAACGCCAGGAAAGTCATAATAAAATTATTTATTCTGAATTTTTCTTTTGAGGAGTCATTTGACTATTATAGATAAGAATATTTAAAACAAACGTATATTTCAGACTGATTTTTTATAAGAAATTTTAACTCTTTTCCAGATCACATGCATCCAGGTATTACTTCATAACCTATATTGATAAAATTGCTTAAAACTTATACTACTTACCAATTTTAAAGCGTACGAGCAATTTAATGCTTAAGTCTAAAAAATAATTTATTCACTATTTTATTGTCGCTGCCAGTATGTATTATACCATCGACTAATTCCGACAAATCAAAGGACGTCGCCAGATGCCGCAATAAGAAGCCAATAATGAAAACCGTACCAGGGTCCCACAATAATAGTAAGGATGACAGAATTTGGCGATGTATTTTGATTTGGCGATATTTAAAGTCGGTATGGTAAGTAAATAGCTTGGTTTCAAATGAAGATTTCAATGATAATTTAATATTATTATTTTACTTTGCATTTTCTTCCTCCTATTGGAAATAAAATAATTGAATTGATTCATAAAATGTCTTTAAAGCCAGATTTCTTAAATGTATGAACTTACCAACTAACTAATTTTGGCTCAAGTGTAGAATAGGGGGCCCTTTGGATTTGGAGATTTTTCTTTGCGTTTGGCAATTTCGATATAGATATTATGGTGAGATAACGAATTCATTTTGGATTTCGAACATTTTTCGCAAAGTGAAGTAGCTTGGCAATAAATTTTGGTCGCCAAAAGAAATTGATATCGCCAAGGCCCTATACTACACTTTAACCCTGCTTTTGAATGTCTTTTTTATTTTTTCTATATAAGATTCTTAATATTTATTTGTTTAGTCGAATAAAGTTGCATCTTGTTATCTTATTGAATATCATCTTTTTATACAGTTTTTTCCCTAAAATATAACGAAATAGAAAAAAACAATAATTTTTCCACAGTTTAAAGGCAGTATAATCAACTGTTTGAGATTCAAGAAGTTTTATGGCTGTTTTGTGAATTAGAAAACAATTTTAAGGATAAATTTTACCAAAAGATAAAGTTAAAAGAATGTCAATTGTCAGAATGTGCGAGACGTTTTTAAAATTAAAGAAAACACCATATTTTAAATTACTTATTACTTGCATCAACAAGATTTAAAGTAAATGAGATTTTATTTCAAACTGTGTTCCATATTTTCAGAACTAAACAACTTTATCTTAAAGTCAAGGGACTCAAAACAAATTTAATATCAGAACTTACCTCCTCTGTAAATATCTTGAACTTTTAATTTTAGATAACTCTCAAAAACTGTTATCTCCATAACGACGTCATTAAATGAAAAGAAAACTTGTTTATATGCCTTAGCGTTTGTAAATTTTCTCTCTTCTGAGGGCGGTTGTAAGGCGTTTCTCAGAGGAAAAGCGTGAAGTTTGGAAAGTTCTTTGGCTGAAAAGAGTTTAGGAGGAAATTTATTGACATGGCTGCAGAGACAAACTAGTACATAAAAATGACAAATTATGGCTAGCTAAACTTGAAAAATGAATGGCTACAGCTAACTTAATTTAAATTCTTGTAAAAGAACTTCGGTGACTAAATACTTCATTGAACGATTTCCCTATTTAATGAATTTTACACACATTAACATACTTGAAATTTAATAGTAAATGTAATGCATTTCGTAATTTGCTGGGATGGGAGCACTTAGTTCTTCCGAAGCTTAAGTTTATTTCATAAAATTCTGGATGACATAAAAACGCTTTAAAATAGCCTTTTTTAATAATAATGCTTAATGTTCGATATATACCTATTGTATAATAATGATAAGAAGAAATTACTTTGATATAAATAAAATTATAACTATAATTTAAAGTTAAAAACTGTTAAAAATATCCTGAGAAGGTGGGGCGATGACTAGCCAAACCGGTTGCAGTGAAAGAGTACAAGAAAGATAAAGAATATGTAAAAAGTTAAGATGAGTTGGTATGGAGTGGAGCTTCTGTGATAGGCTGATCAGAGAGGTCAGCTATGTTTGCATTTAAGTTAAGGTGAATTAGTATAGACTGGAGCTTCTGTGGTTGGCTGACCAGAGAGTTCCACTATGTTTACATTTAAGTTTAAGTGAGAAGCTCAACCAATCATCGAGTAGTTAAGAGCTCGAGCAATTCGAGCTGCCAAAATAGAGATAATTTAAAAATAAAAGTAAAAGATGAATTATCAATTAAAAGAGAACATATTCAGGTGTTAAAGATTCGGATTGATATGGGTCTGTGGGAATTAAGACCAGGAGTATATATTTTTCTATGCTAGTGATTGATTTATTATCAGATTTGTCAATTTTATAAAGAAGGTGGATGCATTTCTTCTGATCGTTTGTATAATAATGGGTAATTTATTCGTGGCTCTCAGATCTACATTCCTCAAGAACAAGCAAGCATTTAAGTAAATGTATTGCAAACGAAGCCTTAATATAAACTCCTTTTTTTCTACGATGTTTTTTTATTAACCCGCGATCACTCGCGCGGGGTGCTCTGTACACCCCAACGGCAAGAAAAGCCTCCTAAAATTTCAAAAAGAATGCGCAGAACCGCGATTTTTTCAGTAGCTCGTCATTTTAGGTCATTGAACCTTCAGGCATGATGCAATCATTCTAGCTTGGACGATTGGAACGTAACGACCTTCAAAAATTTATCTGGGGTACTGAGAACTTATCGCGAGCAATTGAGTTATGTTTATAGTCTGCTCTACATGTTTGGAAAATGATTAAAATATTTGTTTTTTAATTTCTACTATCCTTAACATTAATTACGAAGTAAGTTTATTACTGGTTTTAACGTTTTTCTCGTGGTTTACAAAAAATACAAAATTATGTATTTTAAAATGAAAATTTTCCAGGTTGATTTTAAAATAATGTCAGTCCAATTTGTATAAAATAAATGTAATATTTTTATTTGTATCATACAAAAAACATCTTGTATTTTACAAATGTGCATCATTATTGACTTAATTTTTTTATATATATAAATAAACGTGTTAAAAGTTTGGGGTGTTCTCTACACCCCGCGAGTAACGACGGTACAAAAACAGGCGCGAGTGACCACGGGTTAAACGAATAAACAGCAATTTGCTTATCACCAAATCAGCAATCACATTTGACATGATATTAAGCTCAATAAACTGAAGATTTTTTACTCTATTGATTAAGATTGTTTCCTCAGTTTTGTTCTTTTTGGGGGAAAAGAACAAAACACAGAATAAACATTTAGATTAAAAAATATATATATCTTGATTTTGATTAAAAAATCAACTATTTTAAATTATTTAACGATACTTAAAAAAATTCTTCTAAAATTTAAAAATTAAAAGTTTAAAGAAATTTTAAACATGCAAATTTTCTCTCTCCGTGAACACATTAAGGAATTTATTTTTAGAGGAGAGGCTCTGAAACTTCTTTTTACAATTTTTCTTTTAAGAACCTCTTTTTACGAAACGACATCATTAAATAAAGTGAAAATCGTTTATTCTTCTCCATTTGCAAACTTCAACTTTTGCAAGAATTTCTTAAATGCATTTCACGTAAGAGACTAGAAGTTTGGGAAAACTTTTGGATAATATAGAGTTTATTAAAGTAATATCAGTGGTGGGTGGAGGGTAAAATAAATTGTTGCTGAGCTCAAGAACGATCGATATGTCGAACTGATATAGTAAATTAAATTTACTTTTCGACCAATATGAATAATCCTAATGCGAATAACGTTGCAGATTTTTAATAATATTGAATAGCCAAGTATTTCATAAATTTACCAAACCATTTCTGCAAGCTGTGTGACGAAGTACATTTTTTCAATACTATGAGAGAGACCAAGGTAAACATTGTTAAATACAATTTTTAATATTTTCCAGAGGGCAAAAATTTTTCGAGCTCCCCATGAATAAAATTATGAAATATATGATATTTTATATCATATCTTTCATTTTCATTCATAAAAATTTAAATGAAAAAGTGAGGTATTAATATAAATTTCAAATTGTTTGTTAATTTTTCTGTTCAATATATGTAACAACATAATATTAATTTGAAATTTTGATCATGCATTTTTTTTCTATAACATAATACGAGCATCATCCTTGTTAACCAGGCATCATTCGCAGGAAGAAAACTACCGAAAGTTCTCGCACAGGGTACCTCATACCCAAGGGTGTTTACATTGTGTTTTTACCGTAAAATTTGCAAGCAAAAGTTAAAAAGGAAGAAAAGTAGGAAATGGAATGTGTTTTTTGCATTTTTCACGAAATTTTGTTTTTATGTTCTTTTTATAAGAGCATTCAGTACATTGTTTATACACTCCTTTAACCTCGTCGTGAGTGAGTGCGATGTTTTCATTGGATCTTAATTTTTTTAATCTGTACCTTTTTAAAACGAAGCATGAAGGAGTAAACTTCTTTATTCTTTAAATTCAAAAATTTTGAAATTTCTTTTTTTATTTTGTCTTATTGTTCCAGCAATAGATTTTTTTTTCAAATGTTCATCTAAAAGTGAATAAGATGTGTACCAGTTGTCTCCTTTAAAATTACGTTCTTCCCCAATATTTTTATGTCTCTACATATATAAGATTTATTTTCAACAGTGTCTGCTTCTTCTAAACCTGGATTGATTTCAGTGAAGGAATCATACTTGGTGTTATACTCTTCATCTTTTGATTCTTCTACATGATAACCGCGAAGATAATTTCTTCATCCGAAAATACTAGTGTACTATATCAATTAAATAATGTATTTATTAAATTACTTAAATATCACATTTCTTCATCATAACTACAATAAGACGATATAGTATTGTGAGTGAGTAAGTGAATATTAACGTCGCACTGGTAAGCTACACGAGGGGTTTAGGTGACGGACCTTGCAATTTTGAAACATGGTCAAATAAATTTCAACTGCATAGACATGAATTAAAAATGTGCTATTTGTGGAAAAATCCCATAATCCTATAAAGGTAACACTCTTTCACCTTTCCATATTTGCTTGTTGGAAAAGTTGGAACTGGCACGCATGGTAATTGTTTTTTTTTATCAAAAAGTGGCTACCCAAAAAGATTTTACCCTTTGTCTAAGAAATTAAATATTTAAAAAATTGTGAACAATATACCTGAAATGATTATTTTTACCTTAAAGAAATTCTAGCTACAGTTAAGTTTTTAAGCTCTTATTTTTTAATAATTTGATGGAAAGAGTAAGCGTGTGTTTGATAATAATTAATTTTGATGACTGACTTAGCTAAAGCTTTCAAGCAAAAATAATGTTTTTAGTAGAACCATTAAGCAAATTTATTCTTGCAATTTTCTTTCCCGTAAATGTAAATTAGAGGAAGTAAAATTAAGCTTTTAATTGCAAGATGGGCTAAGTAAATTAAATTATGTCACCTTCTGAAAATATAATTAAATAATATTTACAAATGTATATAATTAGAAAAAAAAAAGATTATTCATTTAGAACATAGGTGCTCAACTTTTTTTGAACTGGAGCCCCTTTTTCTAGTGAATATTTTGATACCGCCCCCTGCCACACTAGAGAAATCAGAGTGCACATAATACATGGTGAAAACAAGAGTTAAGTTTTAAAAAATATCCTATTACTAATAGAATATATTTTTTAATTTAATTCTTTTCTAAAACCCCAATTTTTTGCCTTGCGAATCACAAATAGCTATTGCCAAAAATAAATTTAAATGTGTAATATTATGTATTTTAGTCATAGATAGGATAGTGTTGGAATTGAAACGCTAGTGAATTTCTTTTTTATTTAAACGAGTGTAATAAGAGTCTTAGCTTACCTGTTATAAAGACAGGCAGGGGTTTCGATGATACGGAATTCATAACAAACTATTGCTCAAAATAAATATAAATTCGCAGTTTCAGTCTTTAAAGAATCACACGTTAATTCCTGGTTAAAATAGTTAATTATATTTCCTGAATAATATATTGCGGTGGATGAAACATTTTTCCTACTGCTCACAGACAAAGACAACACGTACATTACAGAAAGTAAAATTTACTATATCATCACTTCTACCTCCATCATCTACTTCCCAAACTATCGAAATATGTGAATTTTCGTACATGTGATATAGAAATGATTTAAATGCATACAATCAACATAACGTAAATAGTATTAAAGTTTACTTTTGTTAGTATACATATTCAGCCTGTTTTATTAGTCTTTTCTACACTATATTTGGTTAATCTGCCCAAATGTAGTGTAAAAAACTATACTATACTATATGTGCCCAATATAGTATAGTGCCGTCTCAAATCCTCTAATTTGCTCTGGGTCTTTTTCTGTCCCCCTTAAAGCCTCAAACGCCTGCATGATGGCGTTACCTTCCGCGTTGAGAACCTATGATTTAGAACAAAATATCTTAAATCATAACGTTTTTTTTTTCTTTTTTCATATCATGTGAAGGGCTCCTTCCTTAACTGGAGATATAACTTGTACTGAAGATATTCCAATAACTGTAATGATGCTCTTAGAAAATAAATCCTTTTCATTTCAGGTAGATTGTATTTTCGTTCATTTCTAAAATAAGCTTCCTTTTATATATATTTTTTTCAGTTTGCATAATACAATTAAGATAATTAAATTTGTTTCAAATATGGTACCTTCATACATTTAGATTTCATCTGGAGAAGGAGATAGATTTCTTTAAAAATTAGTTCATCATTAATTTCTATGATAAATGCCTTTGCCATTTAAAGAGATTTTCCATTCAGAAGAGGCTTACCAAGTTTTTAGAGCAATCAAAAAATTGTGTTACTATTACAGATTTAAAACAGAAAAAATGAGTTGTCAATTTTACATTGGCGTTGAAAATTATGATCATTTTCAATTTTGAAGTACTGAGAGTACAAATACTTCTAGAATTGTACTGGAGATATTCCAATAAATGAAGTATGTACATATATTTATGTATTACAAAAAGTAAAACATAGTAATTTTCGTTCACGGTAGTGTAAGAAAATAAGAAGTCCTTTATCATATATCACCTCTGGCCATAGGAAACATTTTTCTTCGAAGAATATTGAAATAGAACAAACTATTGAAAAAATGCTGAATTGTCATTTTTTACTGACGTCCTGTATTTCTCATAAATTTTTGTTAAGTATTTTATAAATTATAATTACTTTTGTATTATGCATTTTTGTTAGGTTTATTTTTAAAAAAAGAAATTATTCACATTATATTGAATATACAATCTCTGACAATAAAGTTCGGTGAAAAAAGTCCTGTAACATTAACGTTTATGAAATATTAACGAATGTTACCTTACGATCCTTCGAAATAGTCACTTACAATAACTATGCACCGCTGAGATTTGCTACACATGTCCTGGTAACTTTGCAAGAAGTCTTCTTTTGGGATGAGTTCAAAAGCCTTGTCACATTTCGTTGTATGTCAAGAATCTCGTCAAATCTTTTTCCTTTCAAAGCGAGTTTGAGTTGTGGGAGTAAGAAGAAATCTGGAGGATTGAAATCATGCGAGTATGGTGGAAGTTCAATTTGCCCCACCCTCTTTTTTGCCTAGAATGGTTTGACGATATTAGCTGTGTGAGGGTGAGCATTGTCGTGAACCAAAAACACCACGAACTTTGTTGTGCGTACTGGGTAACGCTTTGTCACATGGACTCGTGGTTAATCTTCAGTTCATCAACTATCATGCTCACAATTAATCGACAATCGAGGAAATTAATAATCGATTAATTTCCTCACTTTCTCAATGTTTTCGTCACTGGCATAGGTCGCCGGTTTTCCGCTACGGGTTTGATCAGAAGCTATTTTCCAGCTTCTCGAAAACGGTAGAAACACACGCACACACACTTCATGAAAAGTGCTTGATCTTCATGAAAACGCACCAGCATCGTATACGTTTCTTTCGGTGTCTTCCCAAAGTTAAAATAAAACCTTAAATTAATATTTTCTTTTTTCATTTTCCTGTTCTCAGTTAAGAACCAACACACTGAGCAAGCACTTTGAAAAACAAGTCTTACACGGAACGCAAGCGATGCTAAACTGAACAATGATGGGGGCAGATGGTCAACACCTGACTCTACGCATGTGTAGCGTTTTGTTTCGCCAGTGTGGCCAGATCAGCCATTCTGACTTCATTCTCAAAACTTTATTGTCAGTAATTTAATTTTTTTATTATTTTTTTAAAAACTATGTATCATGTTACAGATCATAATTTATATCTCAACCCATGAATAATAACAAGACTAATTTTTTATTGAAAGAACTTTTTTCACAATCTCTCAAGTATTCCATGAAATGATTAGAAAAGAAAAGGTTACTGAACGTGTTGATTATGGAAATTACATATGTGCTTGCATATTCTGCTTTTGCCATGCTTGAAAGCTGACAGAGGTAACTTTTCTACTTCTCAAAACCTGATAAAAATCTAAATAAGAGATCCAAACCCAACCTCTAGAGGCGAACAAAAATAAATGCAAGAAGTACTTATGCAATAGTTATTTATTTATTTTTTAAAAAATTCCTTTGAATCTCGGACGGCTTGCGCTTACATCTGGGGGTTGTAAAACAATATATTTGAATGGACAGATCTTTCTCCTTCTTTTGTGCAATTCAATTTTAGATTGCGGCTTCCATATTTTCTGTCGGAATTTTTTCAGGTTTGGAACTGGAGAAATAAAAAAAGCAGTGTGCAAAACTGAAGAGAGTTTTTTTGCTTGTTTGTTTTTGTTTGAAAAAGAACAGATAAAAGAAAAAGGAACACTCTAAATGCTTCTGCCCAACTTTTTGTACGATTTGTCTCTCTTGAGGTTGCTATTATGTGTTGTGGTTGGGATTCAACAGAAAAAATTGCATTTTTTTCGCTGGAGTTCTCTGCTTGATTTTCATCCTTTTGTTAGTGGTAGATCATTTTTGCAAGGACAGCTCTCTAATATTTATTGCATTTTATAGGTTATTTAGATATTTATTTTTAAAAATAGTATTGGAAAGTCTTAAATTAAATAATTTTTTCCCAGGAAAATGAGATGAAGTTATTTTACAATGGAATTATCAAAGAGAATGTTTAATGGTTAGTAGTTATGGATATTTTCTATGAAAATAGTTTCAGAAATGAAGCATTTCGTTTCAATAATACATTAAGGTAATTTTATAATTAACATATAACTATCAAAATTCATATTGAAAATTCTCTTTCGCCTATAACATTTAATGTTCAAAGTTTCTTTTCGGAAAAATCCCTTATAAACTCTTCTGTTGGTAATAACAATATCGAATTAAGCTCGTGTAGTGTTTATGTTTAACAATTAACAAGCATGTAAGAATTATTTAAAGGCATTTATAACAGAGAAGGTGAGATATATTTTCTCGGAATCATCAAGAAAGCTACTCAGTGGAAGAGAATTTGTTGAAGCAATATGCATGGGGGAATTTTATGATCCGGAGTTCTTGAAAGACACTCTCAAAATTGATTTTGTTCAGATTCAAGGGGAAATCATTCTTCTTGAGGTATCCGACTACCATAAAACCGTACATTTTGCAAAAACTACAACTTTGTAAGATTTTATTTTATAGGTTATCTTATTAGCTTTGTAAAAATACCAAGTTTTTTTTATTATTTTCCCTTTACTGGAAGAAAAACTACAAACGTTTTAGTTAAAGAAAATCCAACGACTTTAAATCAGATGACAAACTTTAAAATGCGTTTTACTGGAAATGTGTTTTTAGAAGATGCCCAACCAGGGACAGCGATTGCTCAAAAGATTTTGAAAATATTTAACTGAAATTTTTTTTTGGGTGTGCTCTGTACGATTAGAAGTTTTTAAACCTTCACATTTATCAATCACTCTTTTATTACAATATTTACAATCGCTTATATAAAGATAATTATTGCTTTTCTTTTTAAACAATTTCATATAATAACCACGATAAAGTGCTCTAGATTTTTTCAAAATTAAAATATGTCTTATATTGAAGGTCATTTCAAAACTGACAAACCAAAATTGAAAAATTGAGAATTTGTTCATAAACTTTTTGTACAGAGTGACCTCGTTCATGCAATTTTTTGTAAATGTTTACCCTTTTTTCCTTATTTTAGTAACAATAGTTTACTTTTATCTTCTAAATTTTAGAATTTTTTTTTCTTAAAATGTTCTAAAAAAGTCTAAATACCACAAAAAATATCCATATTTCTAATTTTTTTTTAAAGTTGTCGCAAGTAGTCGGAAACCTTAACAACTCAAACCTTATTACACTGCTGGCCACCATAAATAGAACACCCTGAAGAAAGCACGCAAATAACATAAAATTTACAACATGCATTAGCGAAGGTGAGATATGCAAATGATTAGAATTTCAGCACAGACACACATCACGCACGCCTGTGGCGCGACCTCAAAGCGCTATTTAAGGCTTGGAGATTTCGACAATTTCAAGTTCGGCAATTGTATTTTCCTTGTGGTTTTTTCAAAAAACGATCAGTTATGTCTCGTAGAAAACAGCGATCAGCTTTTGATCAAGTTTCCGAGTTCGACAGAGGAAGGATAGTGGCCTACCGAGATTGTGGATTATCTTTCAGGGAAATTGGTAGTCGTGTTGGGCGAAACCAAACAACTGTAATGCGGATATGTGACCGTTCGATGCAGGAAGGTACAACGTACCGACGTGGTCGATTGCATAAACCTCAGTGCACCACTTCCCGTGAGGACAGGCAAAATGCGCGCATTGCAGTGACGGATCGCTCAGTCACATCACGAACCATAGCACATCACATTGAGTCTGCGCATCATTCAGTGTCTGTACGCCGTTTATAGCAGTCTGTCCGCAAGACGACCATTGCTTGGTCTACCCTTGGTGCAGATCAACAGAAGTTTCCGCCGAAAATGGTGCAATGAAAGAAGTATGTGGGCGGCAGAATGGAATGAAGTTATCTTTACTGACGAGTCACGCATCTGTCTGCAACCCTACGATGGTCGGATTCGAGTCTGGAGATACCGTGGAGAGAGGATGCTGAACAGCTGCATAATGCACCGCCACACTGGTCCTGCACTTTGTATTATGGTTTGGGGTGGTATTGGATATCACTCTCGCACGCCTCTAGTACGCATTGCCGGTACTTTAAACAGCCAGCGCTACATCTCTAAGGTGTTGGAGCCAGTTGTCCTTCTTTATCTTCAGGGCTTGGCCAGAGCCATATTTCAACAAGATAATTCGCAATTACACGTGTCACGCATTGTCCAAAGGTTCTTCGTCAATCACCAGATTGAATTGTTTCCCTGGCCAGCGCGTTCTCCGGATCTTTCGCTGATATAAAACATGTGACCCATGGTTGCTCAACGATTGACTCAGATTACACCCCCAGCTGCCACACTAGATCAACTCTGGCAAAGTGTGGAAGCTGCTTAGCCTACTGTACCCCAAGAACATGTACAAAGTCTCTTTGAATCATTCCGAGGTGTGTGGAAGCGGTGATCTCCGATAATGGCGGCTACTCTGGCTACTGATTCTGGCAGGGACCACACTTCACAGAAGTCTATAAATTTAATCATTTGATACTTGGTCAACATGCTATCTACAGCATATATTTTGTTGTGCTATCTCTTGTCTTTCTTGGTGTTGCATTTACGGTGGCCAGCAGTGTACTTGTTGATCTTAACTGATACCTTCTGAATACTCACTATATTCCTCCCAATCAAAGACAAACATTTTGAATAAAATAGGATTGAGCTGACGGCTATGGGAGTAATACTTCCACCAGCATTGACTTTGGCAGTTCTATCACTTGTTTCAGCATATTGATGACACGTGTTTTTCTCTTAAACTTCATGAAAATTGAATTTCTCCTATTCTTTTAGTTGTTTTCAATTTTGCCCCGACCTTTCTATTGCTCAGCACCATTCTTGTTTGTACATCTCAATAAGATATCTCCATTATTTTATTGCATTTATTTAATATTGACTACTCAAAGTGCTTGCGACTTAATATGAAAAAAAAATAAGTAAGATGCCATTCGCTTCTACAGCAGTACTTCTCAAGCTTTCAATATTTATTATCCAATATTTAGTCATAATTTTCATCACCCTCCCTATATAAAAACATTATGTTGAATTCAATAATACTATATTTTGACGCCAAAGCTGCAGTATGACTTTAATCTCTAAGTACCACCGGCGTCTATAAGTGTCTCATCAAGCCAAAGCATTGCCACAGACGTATACATACGTATTTCCGAAATAAAATCTTTTATATGCACTGCTATCCATAAAATTATTCCGAAGGATTTGGAATGCAATGAAAAGACCTTGAGTGTGTGTGTGTTTACGAAGGATTTACTTATTTAAGAGGATTTGCTTATTTATTTCTTTTCCCTCCCTTCCCCCAATACATCACGTACGCGCGACTACGAGGAAAACGGTGGCATTGGAGAGCGAATCTCATAAATTTTGTTCGGCAGTTAAGGGAATAATTACATACCGTAATTAATCCTTTAACCACCCATCCAGTATAGTGGTTATCGACGCTGACTGCGGTTCGAATCCCGGAGAAGGCATGGATGTTTGTAAATGTATAGTCCCCCCCTTCGCGGCATGGCGTTACTTTAAATAGCCGTCGAGCCGCAAGTCCTCTCGTGAGGTTGGTGAAAGGGGAAGAGAGGCGGAAGGCTTCTGACCACACTCAATGTGTTTTCCTTCAAAATTGGGGTGGAACCGAGCAAAATCGTACTGTCACCTACATGGTTCTCAAAGCTAAGGATAACGACAGGCGTATAAATCTTGCCCTCAGCCGCGATGAATTACTGTCGATCAGTGGCATAAATAACGGCAACACGAACTGTACAAATTATCAAGAAACGTGTTAATTTTTGTACATAATTTCATATATGACAAGCCCATGGGGTGATTTGTAATTATTAAACTTGTTTTTAACTTAGTATTGTTAAATAAATTCCGCAGTACTGATACATTTATAAGTGTATTAATCAGAGTAAAAGTGTGTTTTATTTTTTAATAGGTCAGATTGCATTTTGTTTCTTTATTTTCAGCACATTAATAATCTTTTGTAATATTTTTTGGTTTTTGAATTTTTAATATGCTTGCTCCTATCTTGGTGTTATCACGCCCCCCCCCTGGGGGACTCGCCCCTCAGTCTGAGAAATGCTATCTTTAGATGGAATTTTTTAGTTTCAACTTCTTTCTATACTCGCAACAGATATGAACTGTAATCTGATGATACCTTCCCTTAACACTTAACAACGAAATCCGAAATCAAATTGCAGTTTGGCTTATTTTTAGCGGAATTGTTTTGTCTATCGATAGACAATAACGCAAACAATTTAGAACGAAACAAAATTTGTTTTCATATAAGTTGTAATCACTTGTCTCAACGCTGTTTATTGTAGGGTTGGACTAGTAGCGGCACGCGAAGAGTTCTCTTGCGGTACCCCTAAGGCAGTCAGAAAACCAAATAAGCAGAAAGTGTTCTATATGTTTAAGTCAGTATATATTTTTAAATGATTTTTTTTCCACGAGAATTAAAAAAGTAAACAGAAGGAGAAGTTAATTGGGGCAATTAGTTGCAGGCTTCGAGGAAAATTTCTCAACCAGCAATTTTGATCTTGTTTAAAAAAAAAATGTAGAAAAGTGTGATAGAGTACATTTGTTTAATTAAACAGATTCCAAAATTAAATGGGCTTCAACTATGGCTGATGTAAAATCAGCACAAAAATCTATTGAATAAAACTGCATTATTCTTAGCACCCTTTTATAAACTTCACTTGAATGTAACAGAATCTTTGAACTCCATTTTTATACCCACTTTTAAAGGTAAGATTAATTCGGAATTTTACTCACTTGTCCAGGACAGATGACAATACAATAATTTAATAATTTTGTTCCATTGTCCTGCTCAGGCACAACAGGATAACAATTTCCCATTTTCAGATTCCGTCCAATATTTGGTATCAATTATCAGATCGCATATCCAGATTTGACGAATAAAAGATGAAGTTACAACTTAGTTTGATAACTATAAAAAGGTGTTCTTTTAGTTTTTAAGTATAATGTATTTAACTAATATTTATTGATTTTTTTAAGTTTTAGAATTTATACCTTTTATGAGAAACAATCGCTTAAAAATGGTGCGGCCCTCTATTATCCTCCAGTTCCCTATTGTGGCCTTCCAGACAAAACATATTGCCCACCTTTGGTTTAACGAATTACTTTTCAAACTCAATCATTTTAATATTTATTTGTTTTATTTTTAGAAAAAATAAACAAAACAATAGAACAATAATGATTACCGTGAAAACCACTTTCACACCGCTTCTCTAGTTCGACATTACAAATAAGTTCAGACATCTTCCGTGGCCGAAATGGACCCCCAAATCCCAATTTCAATCCCCCAGCAAATCCCAGAAACGCGTTCCCATCTCCTGTGGATTTGGGAAAGCAACAAGGCTAAGTCAATTTCGCTTAAGGATTCTGTCACAATAGTTCCCCTTGTGCCGAAGTAACAATACAACTTCGCTGTCAGACCAAACCAAGCATGAAGAAACAGAGCAGTATCGTTGGTAATCAGAGGGAAAGTTGTATTTGTATCGTTCTAGATCTTGGAGAAAAAGAAACAAGGCTTTCTTTTTAGCAAACCAAGTTTTTTTTTCTGTAATGACATTTTCTTTAAATATATTTGTTAGAGGCATGTATTTTTAACTTTGCAGATCTTTAAGTAATTAATAAAGATTAAATAGTGTTTATGAAGATAAAACTTAATAGCATTTTTCTATTTAAGGTATCCAATTACTTGTCACAACTTTAAAAAAAAAAAAAAATTGGAGATATGGGAATTTTTTGTTGTTGTGTTTTTAGAGTTGCTTTGTACATTTTAAGGAAAATATGCTAAAATTAAAAATAGAAAAAGAAATTATTACTTCTAAAATGTGAAAAAATGGGTAAAAATTTACAAAAATAACATGAATGCGGCCCATTCTGCACAAAAATTTTAAGAACAGATTTTCAATGTTTCAATTCTGATGTGTTGCTATGCTATTCATTTTTAAATAACCTCCAGGATAAGGGATATTTAAATTTTTACAAAAATTAGAGGACTTTAACTTAATTATTGTATGAAATTTCTTAAAAAAATAGTTAAGATCAGTCCTTTATTAACATAAAAGACTGTAAATTTTGTAATAAAACAGTGATTAATAAATATGAAGGCTAAATTACTTCTACTTTATACAGAACATACACAAATTATTTCTAGTTAATTATATTCAAAAATATTTTACAAATCACTGCCCCCCCCCCTGTATTTGAGCACTTAAAAAAATCATATTTCAAGTAAAACGCGTTTTAAAGTATGAGATCTTGCTTAAAGTAATGGCATCTGCTTTAACTAAAACATTTGTAGTTTTTGTTCTAGTGAACGGGGATTAATAAACTTGGTATTTTTATAAAGCGAATAAGATGACCTATAAAATAAAGTCTAAAAAGAATTCGTCAATTTTTGCAAAATTCATAATTTTAGGGTAGCCGGATACATTAATGATTTATCTGTGTTATTAGTAGAAATTAAATATTTTTTATATCAATAAAATCAATTGAAAAATTCCCCTTTGCATTATTATTTAGGACTGTGATTGTGTTTCTACTTTCCATGTATTGTCTCATTGTAACAATCAGCATTGTCAGTTGCAATGTAAAGGGTGTTTAAATGAAAGTGATCGAGGTGTGTATCCATGAGATGCGTAGGATCAAAAATGAGACAGATACTAGATAGAAACAACAATATGTAATGAGTGAAATGCATATAAAGTTTCTTAAGAGAAGCCCTTATGGCGTTTAGGCAGGTGTCTCAGTGCTTATGAAGGTTACGAATTCCGTCCGCAAAGAACGATATCGGTTGATTATGAACCAGTTCAGAACTGCAGCCGTTACGTCACCTTCGGAAAGAAATCTTTGATCCATTAAGCTGTTAACAACATCTTTCCGACTCTGCTCAGATTTGAATTTTTAGGAACTATGTAAGTCGGGATGTCTTCATTGTATTCTGATGGTTGAAACTGGTGACACAGGTTTCATCCTCTGCCACTATGGACTGCACAAAGCTGTTACCACCAACCCTGTAGCGCAACAAATGTTGCAAACTCAGGCCTATTCTGGCTTACACCTTTCCAGAGTTTTAAAAACTTTATTACGCCTGCTTATCCATTTTGGACATATTTGCATCCATTTGAGCAATTTTAAATGGATGCTTTGCCCTAAGAATGCAGTTACCACAAATCTGTTTTCGCACACATGTGTAAGTGCACATGTGTTTTCGCACACATGTGCACACCTTCACTGCCACGTTTGCTTCACAAAATACATTGATAATTGTTCGCATGCGAAGCTTCGAAACACTTCTATTTGAACACGCTTAATATTAATACGTAAATGCAATTATTTTAAAGAAAAATATATAACACACACACTAATGCCTTAAAGTGATATTTTTAAGTTTTTTTGAGCTTATTATAATTAGTTTTTCTAAATTATATACTTTAACGTGGTTTTTCTCAGTTTGTGTTTTTTCCATACATTAGTTCATTCAAAATACTACTCCTTCCACAATTATTTACCAATAAGTTCCATTTTCTTTCTATGTATTATACGTAAATCATGTAAATAATCTAGGGATCAATTTTGCTGTAAACTGAATATATATATATATTTTTTAATTAAAATGTACGAGGTATTGACTTTTTAGTAAGGTCTTAGCATGAATATCAACATTTTATTTCTTTCTCCAAAACAAATTAAGTCATTGTAATATGGATCCGCAAAGTCGTTTAAAACATCCTTAAGAATATTACAAAAACATTTCAGGTCAAAAAATTAATAATTGTAAAAGGAGTAAAATTTTTAAATTTTCCAAATTTTGTTAAATAAATTTAAACTTTTAAAACTTCATGAGTAATATGAGCAAAACCTATTCTCCTATCATTTTTTTAACAGAAACATTACATGAATCACTAAAATATCATTTTTTAACACACAAATAAAAAAAATGTTTAAAGGATACTAAGTATTCTTAACACGAAAACATTTCCCTTGTATTAATGAACAAAATACGCAAAAAACATCCATGCAGGTGAGATTTAAGAGAGATGTAAAATGAAAGAGAAGTAGTTTTCACATGCTTTTCGTGCAAAGGAGGTTTAACTTGACTTTGAAATACTCACGGAATCACTAGCGAAGCGAATAATTTTTGTTTATCTCAGCTAAACTTTCACCCACCATCCCTACAAATGCCAAACAAAAACATTCGAAATCAGGAACATAGTGAAAAAAAAGTATGCATTTATTTAGACGCCCATTCCATTGGTGAAATGAATAACAAAATGGATGACAATGAACAATTTGTGCACAGACTGATACTAGAAAAGACAATGATAAGAAAACTGTCAGATGATTTTTCCAAAAACTCAATATATGGTTTGTTTTTCAAAAAATTTGAAACATTTGTACTAAATTTCATTAAATTCCTGTAAATGTTTTGGTTTCATTGATTTTTATTAAATAGATTCATATATACATATTCTTGTAAATGAAATGCTCTCTAATAAAATTTATTCTGTTGAATAAACGGGTTTTTTTGCAATATCCTTTAACGCGAAATTCTTTTAACACGCAAAAATGTTTCAGTCCCGCTAATTTCGTAAGAAACGATTTTCACTGAAGTTTGTAAAATTCATTTTCAATCTATGGGATGTCTGAATCTGTAGTTTTAAAAATCAACCTCATACGAATTTATCTTCTTGCTCATTTAAAAAAAAACACAAAGAACACGGAAAGTAAGACTAACACATACACTCAAGCGCCAAAACATTATGACCATCTGTCAATAACTAGTTGGCCCACCTTTGGCACACAACACAGCTTCAACCCGCCTTGACATGGATGCCACAAGTCCTTGGTATATGGCCGGGGGGACAGATTATACTAGATGTTTAAGCAACGGTCACGCAAATCCGAGATATTGTGAATTGGTGGTCTTTGAAATCTGAGCTGCCGTCCCATGATATCCCAAATTTGTTCTATCGCATTGAGATCCGGGAAGTTAGGTGGCCAGGATATTAACTGGAATTCAGCACCATGTTCTTGGAACCACTCCAACACAATTTTAGACTTGTGACACGGGGCGTTGTCCTTTTAGAACATTCCATTTCCAGCTGGAAAAACAGAGCCCATGTAAGGGTGCAATTGGTCCGCAATGATGTTCAGATACTCTGTAGCATTCCTGGTCTGCTCTATCACAACCACGGGTCCAATAGACGTTGAAGAGAACGTCCGCCAAAGCATAATACCGCCACCACCGCCCTGTATATGACCTACTGTACATTGAAAGAGCAACTGTTCACCTGGAAGACGGCGTATCCTGACACGGCCATCGGCGTGATGAATGACAAACCATGATTCATCTGACCAGGCAACTCTCTCCCACTGATCCATGGACCAGTCGCGATGTTCCCGGGCCACAAGCGCAGGCGCAGTTGGTGATGGCGCTTGGTCAGCAAAGCCACACGAGTGGGACATTTGCTGCCGAAGTCCATATCCAACAGTGTCCGCTGAAAAGTGTGCTCCGATACTATTTTACTTGGCCCCGCATTGTATTGGGCTGTCAGATGAGCCACTGTCTGGCTACGGGTTTCTTCACCATGCGAAACAGTCTCGGAAGACCTTTTTCTTTGATAGCGTGTGAAAGTCCACTCCATGTCCTCTACTGCTTGTTTCACCGTCATTTATCCACTTTGCTTAAGTACTAATAACTGTAGATCGCGAAGAACCTACGAGTCACGCATTCTGGGAAATACTTGTTCCGAGCCTTCGAGCCATTATTACAATCTGCCCTCTATCAAAATCGCTTAGATCCGCAGCTTTTCTCATCATACACAGAGGTAAGTGAAAGAATGATCCTTTAGATTCTCCAGCACCAGTTAAATACATTCTTCCACCTGATCACGTGCCTTCCACGTCATCCAGGCGAGTTCTTTGGAAAATGTAGGAGTGGTCATAATATGTTGGCTCTTGAGTGTATAGCGGACAAGACAACACATAAAAAAAACAATGTGTTAGCTTCAGTTAGGGTTAGTAGAAATAAAGCTGTTCACCGTTGACGTCTGGCTTTTTCTTCACAATTTGAATAAAAAATATCTCACTCATTTTCTTCACAAGGCAATTGTTTTGCCTCCAATTGACTGAGTCTTCTGTAAGCAGTTTTTCTCGAAATTGGTATTCCTGTGGCGACTGTGAGTGCCGATCCCGGTGCTGTGACAGTACAGCCCCTCTGACATAGCACACTTATTAGCAGATATCGGTCTTGGCGAAGGGTTGGGGCCCTTGGTCGACCTGATACTGGTTGTCGGGTAACAACTCCCGTTCTTTGAAACCTCTGTCACAGTCTTGAGATCACAGACTGGTCCACATTCAGAATTCGAGACACTTCGGTTTGTGATCGTGAGGATTCCAGGATTCCAACGATTCTTCCTTTCGTAAACATGTCCATTTGGTGTCTCTGTGCCATCATTCACCTTGTTTGATGGTTAACAACATTCCTTTGCACAGCAGCTGCACGAAACTTGTCTGAACTGCCTATGCTGCGTGAATCGGTTTCTCCGCGTTAAGACATGAGCCTGTGTTTCGCGCAGGACGTAGTCGACTGAAAAGTTTTGCATAAACTCAAATGTTTCTTCTTCGCCTAATTAATATCCGCAAGAAATTTGGAATAATTTTACGAATATTTACTCCATGTTTTTCACATTTTATGATTTATGCTTAATTTTTGGACACCAGTGTATATTGTTAAATCTGATCCTTTTGCCTCATTTGTAAACTTCGGATGATAATTGAGGCTATTGATCTGTATGTAACTCTCCCTATTCTAGAACAGGCTACAGGTCTCGTTATTTTCTGTGACTCAAAAACGTTCCAGGCAATTCTCAATGGAGGTTAATGGATTACTGAAGAGATTTGCTTAACTTTTATGCTTAACTATTTGGACACCATGTGATATATATATAAATATTATATATATAATATATAATTATTTTATATTATATAAATAATATTATATATCGAAAGTAGCACGTTGAAAGGTATTTTTTAATATGGTTACTATTCTTTACGATTTATGTTGCATAATCAATATTATTGAGGAAGCAGTCTGAGGTTTTCCCAGGATGTCCACAATTTGTTCATCATAGAAAATACTCTTTCTACTGGAGCATTTGTAGCAGGAAAACATAAAACATATTCAAATAAAATAGAAAAGTTTTCATGCTGTAGATTTTTGGTGTAAAGGTTTTTGATACTTCCACCCAACGAGTTCTGTGGAAACATTTAGATTATTTTTATTCGTTACTTTTTGCGATGTAATGTAGTTAAAATTAATGAAATTCGTCAAAAACTTCTGTATCTTTATTACAGTCAATATACTCCTTTTCAATTAATGCACCCAGAGATTTTTGAACGTCTTCCATGCGGGGAACTTTTTTAAATTTGCCCAATAAAATATCTACATTACTTTGGTAAGAAAGCAAGTTCACTGCTCCAGATATTTACAGCTTAATTTATAAAATTCTGTAGCCGTCCTTTTCACAAACTCTTCATCTATATAAGTACCATTATCTTTTTATTTCACCATTAATTGACGGACATAAATGGAAAGACTAGTTATACCTGTTTATTGTACATTGAACATGTAGACACACATATGGACGGAATCCCAAAGACATAATACACACATAAACAAAAAATACACAAAACACAAACCAAGCTGCAGCCGGCTACATGTTGATACACAAAACAGAACAGAAAGAGAGCGGTCTCCAGGAATCTCAGTTTTTATAGGCGGCTCAAGTCACATGATCTGAGTGGGTAGCTAGATGTAGTTTAAAATACTCTCGTTAGGCGGCTGGCTAATTTATTACTAAAATGTGGGTCCTGAAAGGATGGACCAGATAATTAAAAGATATTTAAAATTATTATATTACTGGGAATTATTACATATATATATATATTCATAGGGAGAGAACGAACAAATAGTAGGAATTGAAAAAAAGTGCATGCTTTGTCTGCATTGCTGTAACAATGCACACTCAGTTCGGCTAGTTTCGTTGAAAAACCGGTTTTCGACACCAACTTTTGTCATTGTTTTAACAGTTACATTGTTACAAAAATCTAAATAAATCTAAGTTGGCGTTGAAAACCAGTAATAACTTTAATTTAATTAATTAACCAGTAATTAATGAACTAATATTTGAAAAAATGTATTAACATCAAGCGGTCATCCACAACAAGTTTAAAAAGACTTATTTGTTCTTAATTGGAGGAGAATAGAAAAAAAATTATTAACGACTGAAAATTTGAACAAGATGAAGAAAAACGTAAATATAGAGAGTGCGTGCCCTAGTAGCAGGAATTGAAAATAAAAATTAATGGGCTGACTAAGTCCCCTCGTGCCACCGTTAACATTAGTATTGAGTGCGCGGGTTCTCTCCTGGATTAAACATTTTGGTTTTTGTTTTATTTGCTTCCCGTTTTGGATGATATAAAAATTTTGAATTTTGTGTAAATGTTTGGGAAAAAATATACTCATGACTTATGTATATTCAGAAATATACAACAATTTTCTTTATTATCATCTTCCTTATACGTACATTTGCACTTTAAAAATGTAGTAACTCTAATAAGATAATTTATAAAAGAGATAGGTATACAGAAAATATACATGTTCGAAGTATTTATTAAATTAGGGAAGAAAGTAAATATTTGCAGTATTTTAGAGCAAGTCACACACTGAAAATATTCGTGTGCAAACAAAATATTTTTCCCTGATTAAACTGTTTTACACGTACTGATGTAGAAGAAATTTACAACTATAAAAGAATGAAGCTCATACACAGAGTTACAAAGTGGAATAGAGAAAACCAGAACATAAAGCAAAAACAATTTTTGTTTGCAAAAGATACAAAAAAAAAAGGCTGAAGTACGTAAACTTTTTTGTTCTTTTATTCCTTTATTTTCCTTACATACCAGACGCCTTACATCTACATTTGGAAGTAGTAAAACGAACCAGGAGAAGTCTGTGTTTCCCTTATCTGTAAAATTCAATCTTCAAGTACGTCTTGGCATACACTCAAGCGGAATGTATTTTCCCAGTCGAGGTGGCAATAACAAAAGCAACACAATACGAACAGAAACATATTTTTCGAATGAAAGAAAAAGAATACTCTGAATGTATTTATTATTATTTTTCCTAACTCCCAGTTTCCAATCGTTTGGTAAGTTGCTTAAACTATAAATAGTTTGCGTTTTTGAAGGGATATTTTTATTTCATTTCCAATTTTTCTGTACGCAGAATACATTTTTGTAGCCCTTCTTCTATGCTTAATCAACCACTGAGAACCTAGAAAAAGATTTTGATTAAGGTATCCAACTACATGCGACAACTTTTTTAAAAAAAAAAATTAGATATGGGAATTTTTTGTTTGTTTTTAAGTTTGTTTAGCACATTTTAAGAAAACTATGATAAAATTAAGAATAGAAAAAGAAATTATTATTACTAAATTCGGAAAAAATGGTTAAAAATTGACAAAAAATAACATAAACGTGGCCCATTCTGTACCAAGTTTTGTGATCAGATTTTTAATATGACCTTCAAGATATAAGAGATATATAAATTTTTTCAAAAACTAGAGCATTTTATCTTAATTATTATATGAAATTGCTTAAAAAAAAGTGATTATATTCACATAAGGGTCTGTAAATTTTGTAATAAAACAGGGATTGATAAATATGAAAATTAAAATGCTTCTACAGAACATACACAAAAAGTTTCAGTTCATTATTTTCAAAACTTTTTGAGTAATCATTGTTGAATATTTAAAAAAAAACACATTTTGAGTAAAACGCGTTTTAGTGTATGACATCTTGCTAAAAGTAATGGCATCTGCTTTTACTAAAACACTTGTAGTTTTTATTCTAGTGAGCGGAAAATGATAAACTTGGTATTTTTATAAAGATAATAAGATAACCTATAAAATAAAATCATAAAAAATTAACAATTTTTGGCAAAATTCCCAATTTTAGGATAGTTGGATACCTTAAGAAATTATTTTAGCTCAATAATATTTCCTCCCAAGCTATAATAATTTAGCGCGTTCGATAGTTTTTTCATAGGGGTGAGTTTTATCAACTTAGCAACATAAAGCATCACACGGGTTGCTAGCCATGAACCTCGAAATTTTGAACGTCGGTCAAATGACGAGGAGGATACTTGAGCTCAGATCTCCTCTCTTAACTATCACATCAACAAAAGAACAGATTTATCGATCCTAAACACCCCTTTACACGGTGGATCTTCAGTGGAACTAGGACTGAAACCTGATATACCAGGATGACCAGGTCGGAACCATAATCTCTAGGCTACCACCTCCGCTTTTTAAAGAGGAAAGCTGTTGAGAAATTCAAGATAAAAGCTGCTTCAAAATTTCAGAACAATTTTCTAAGAAATTGCCATGTTCTCCAGTACAAATTATAAATACTCAAATTTTCATTGATTTTCTGCCACGTTTTTTTTTAAAATAAAAAAATGTTTTATAAATTTAGATTAAATATTGAAAAATAACTATCAAAGTCATAAGGCATCTATGAGATAAATACGGACATTTAATACAAATTAATATAACATAGGATACATATCTCTTAAATTAATTTAGTATGGATCTTAATATTATAATTGTACGAAAAAAATCCCAAAGATATAGAGATGCTAAAAAAAATTATAATAATTTCATTACTGTTAATACATTAAACGTAGATTAGATTTTTACTAGAAATTTTCAATAGGCACAAAAGTAAACAAGCGCACAAATTTTACCATTGTTATCTTCAAGCTCAATTGAGGGCGAAATATTCTGGTAGGAATTTTCATTGTAAAATGTATAAATGAAAGCTAACTTATGAAAAGTTTTGTTTCACTCTTTCTTTGTTTGATGTTTCTGAAAACTATTTTCGAAAGATGACGTGATGTGTAAAACCCCATAACTGCCGATTAAAAGTTACACTATTCGATATCTAGTGCTACTGTTTTTCACATAGGAACGCGTTTGTAGTGTATTGAAGGGAAAGGAAAAGACCCATATAAGAAAATGTTTCCTTGAAATTTTTTTGTAAACTCTCCGCAAACACTGTCAATGTCATTTTTTGTGTGTGTTTCAAAGC